>JACEFZ010018691.1:0-35000 GCA_014155875.1 Cepaea nemoralis | reverse complement strand
AAAGTGATTTTGACTTATGTTTTGATTCTCCACCAAACAAAGTACTTAAGTTTGACGACCCCAGAAACAAATGCCTTGAGGATGATGTCACCATGTTTCAAAATTTACGGCAACCAACTTCACAACCATTAAATTATTGGAAAAATCAACATAGGTTTCCACTGCTAAAAGCAAGTGCAAAAATTGTTTTGGCCACGCCAGTGTCATCAGCAGGAGTAGAGCGCTTATTTAGTGCAACTGGATTTGTGTTGAGTAAGTTACGATAACGGATGTTAGCAGAGTGACTCAGAAATAGAATGAGAGTGTCTGAATGACACTAAATTGTCATATTTAGATTAAACTTTTAAAAATAAAATACTCTTGAATATTAAAATTAATAAATTCTGTCCAACGTCCAACCTGGACCACTGTCGAACTCTGTCTGTCCCGTTTCGGAAACCATTCCCCTTTTCTAAACTTTGTCGGAAATCGTTTCTCACGCACCTCCAAGTTGTATTTCACACACTAAACAACTATCATGCTGGTGTGAGCTCTATTCACGTATAACTCGATCCCTTACAGTCGACCAGATCCTCTGCTCACTTCATGCCATACCATTCTCTCCAGGCAATCATGGTGTATCTGTTCTTCTATACCTTGTGTCTGCTCACTTCATGCCCTACCATTCTCTCCAGGCAATCATGGTGTATCTGTTCTTAGATACCTTGTGTCTGCTCACTTCATGCCCTACCATTCTCTCCAGGCAATCATGGTATATCTGTTCTTCTATACCTTGTGTCTGCTCACTTCATGCCCTACCATTCTCTCCAGGCAATCATGGTGTATCTGTTCTTAGATACCTTGTGTCTGCTCACTTCATGCCCTACCATTCTCTCCAGGCAATCATGGTGTATCTGTTCTTCTATACCTGGTGTCTGCTCACTTCATGCCATACCATTCTCTCCAGGCAATCATGGTATATCTGTTCTTCTATACCTTGTGTCTGCTCACTTCATGCCATACCATTCTCTCCAGGCAATCATGGTGTATCTGTTCTTCTATACCGTGTGTCTGCTCACTTCATGCCCTACCATTCTCTCCAGGCAATCATGGTATATCTGTTCTTCTATACCTTGTGTCTGCTCACTTCATGCCATACCATTCTCTCCAGGCAATCATGGTATATCTGTTCTTCTATACCTTTGTGTCTGCTCACTTCATGCCATACCATTCTCTCCAGGTAATCATGGTGTATCTGTTCTTCTATACCTGGTGTCTGCTCATTTCATGCCATACCATTCTCTCCAGGCAATCATGGTGTATCTGTTCTTCTATACCTTGTGTCTGCTCACTTCATGCCATACCATTCTCTCCAGGCAATCATGGTATATCTGTTCTTCTATACCTTGTGTCTGCTCGCTTCATGCCATACCATTCTCTCCAGGCAATCATGGTATATCTGTTCTTCTATACCTTGTGTCTGCTCACTTCATGCCATTACCATTCTCTCCAGGCAATCATGGTGTATCTGTTCTTCTATACCCTTGTGTCTGCTCACTTCATGCCATACCATTCTCTCCAGGCAATCATGGTATATCTGTTTCTTCTATACCTTGTGTCTTGCTCACTTCATGCCATACCATTCTCTCCAGGCAATCATGGTATATCTGTTCTTCTATACCTTGTGTCTGCTCACTTCATGCCATACCATTCTCTCCAGGTAATCATGGTGTATCTGTTCTTCTATACCTGGTGTCTGCTCATTTCATGCCATACCATTCTCTCCAGGTAATCATGGTATATCTGTTCTTCTATACCTTGTGTCTGCTCACTTCATGCCCTACCATTCTCTCCAGGCAATCATGGTATATCTGTTCTTCTATACCTTGTGTCTGCTCACTTCATGCCCTACCATTCTCTCCAGGCAATCATGGTGTATCTGTTCTTCTATACCTTGTGTCTGCTCACTTCATGCCCTACCATTCTCTCCAGACAATCATGGTGTATCTGTTCTTATATACCTTGTGTCTGCTCGCTTCGTGCCCTACCATTCTCTCCAGGCAATCATGGTATATCTGTTCTTCTATACCTTGTGTCTGCTCACTTCATGCCATACCATTCTCTCCAGGCAATCATGGTATATCTGTTCTTCTATACCTTGTGTATGCTCACTTCATGCCATACCATTCTCTCCAGGCAATCATGGTATATCTGTTCTTCTATACCTTGTGTCTGCTCATTTCATGCCATACATTCTCTCCAGGCAATCATGGTATATCTGTTCTTCTATACCTTGTGTCTGCTCACTTCATGCCATACCATTCTCCAGGCAATCATGGTATATCTGTTCTTATATACTTTGTGTCTGCTCACTTCATGCCCTACCATTCTCTCCAGGCAATCATGGTATATCTGTTCTTCTATACCTTGTGTCTGCTCACTTCATGCCATACCATTCTCTCCAGACAATCATGGTGTATCTGTTCTTCTATACCTTGTGTCTGCTCACTTCATGCCATACCATTCTCTCCAGGCAATCATGGTGTATCTGTTCTTCTATACCGTGTGTCTGCTCACTTCATGCCATACCATTCTCTCCAGGCAATCATGGTATATCTGTTCTTCTATACCTTGTGTCTGCTCACTTCATGCCATACCATTCTCTCCAGGCAATCATGGTGTATCTGTTCTTCTATACCGTGTGTCTGCTCACTTCATGCCATACCATTCTCTCCAGGCAATCATGGTGTATCTGTTCTTCTATACCTTGTGTCTGCTCACTTCATGCCATACCATTCTCTCCAGGCAATCATGGTGTATCTGTTCTTCTATACCCTGTGTCTGCTCACTTCATGCCCTACCATTCTCTCCAGGCAATCATGGTGTATCTGTTCTTCTATACCTTGTGTCTGCTGTCTTCATACCCTACCATTCTCTCCAGGCAATCATTGTATATCTGTTCTTCTATACCGTGTGTCTGCTCACTTCATGCCATACCATTCTCTCCAGGCAATCATGGTGTATCTGTTCTTCTATACCGTGTGTCTGCTCACTTCATGCCATACCATTCTCTCCAGGCAATCATGGTATATCTGTTCTTCTATACCTTGTGTCTGCTCACTTCATGCCATACCATTCTCTCCAGGCAATCATGGTATATCTGTTCTTCTATACCTTGTGTCTGCTCACTTCATGCCATACCATTCTCTCCAGGCAATCATGGTATATCTGTTCTTCTATACCTTGTGTCTGCTCGCTTCATGCCATACCATTCTCTCCAGGCAATCATGGTATATCTGTTCTTCTATACCTTGTGTCTGCTCACTTCATGCCCTACCATTCTCTCCAGGCAATCATGGTATATCTGTTCTTCTATACTTGTGTCTGCTCACTTCATGCCATACCATTCTCTCCAGGCAATCATGGTATATCTGTTCTTCTATACACTGTGTTACACCTACACCTAGCTAGTTTGTCCGCCTGCTCGTTTCCCAACACACCAGCATGCGCTGTGGAAACGATCTAACTCATGCTTCCTGTCTTTGATGTTTGAATTGAATCGTGCCGCTCTAAAAAAAAAATACCCGTCTCCACCCTTCTTAACATTTTCTATGAGTCCGTTACAGACACGTCATGTGTGTGCTTTTTGCGGAAATCCGATACGACCGCTTCAACTACATTTTCTGACTAGATGTGGTATAATATGCCAGGCTTTCTTACACTTAACACAACACGTCATGATGAGAAAACACTAGAAAACGTACCGACAGCTAGTCAGTTCGGTGACCAAAGAGCAATGAGAAGGCAGAGAGATAAATACATAAATGGGTTGCTACATGGCATAATCGGGAGAAGTCCATAGACCTGATTATGATCGCATGAGATGGCGACCGATGAGTGCCCACCGTTATCGGCAGGTCACATGATGTCAGTGAGTTTGATGTTCATGTTTGTGCAGGTTTTGATGGAATAGTCTTGGTTGACGCCGTATATTTTTACGTTCATTTATATAAGTTGATAATTAATGTAGACAATGATTTGCCGTCATAGGAATTTTTCCTCCCCCATTTGGTGAACCAACTTGAACTTGTGAAATGATATTTCAGTCGCGTCCGTACTTTTGGCAATCTAAAATTTATGACCTTATCTCGCTTTGAAATTTATGACAAGCATCGTGTTTTATTTGGCCTGTTGCCATTTCGTCTGTGAAAACGCTTTTATAGGAAGTGTTGTGTTTCATATTTTGTTGTTACTGGTATTTGTGTCGACATCCAGCAAGCGTTGCAAGTCGACCTGTTGCAGGACTGCCCTGTATGTTGCAATGGGGTACGCTGAATCCTGCATTTGTCAAACGTTTGAAGTTTTCAAGGGGGATGATATCATTTGTCCAAGTTTTAAATGGAGATTATATCATTTGTCCAAGTTTTATAGAGAGATTATATATTTACCCATTGACTCTAATTGTTCATAGTGCTGTTGTTGAGAATCCATCAGTAAACATCATTATTTGTCGCTCACAATTTGTACCGTTCCCAATGAGTCTTCCTCTTGCTCGTTTCGAAGCCTTTGTGTTGAAGCTATTTCAAAATGTGGTTATGCTGATTCAAGCATAATGTATATAATTATTTACTATTATATTAAAGCAAAGCCGTACCATTTTCACATGCATTAATGGCCAAGCCATCAGGTTAGGCATGTGTCCAACATTTGTGAGGCAATGTTTGATTACTATATTTAGTTGATATGCCATTTCTCTGTATGTTTGATGGGTGTCTTTGTTGTGAATACGTGGTATAAAGGATGAGAGCTTTGATAAACATCTTGTTTTGGATAAAGGGATAGTTGTATTGTTGGACTAGTAGGAATGATGACGCCATACAATCGCTATCAGATATGCTTTAGAAAAGCTTGCTATTGAGTTAGTTGGCCCTGCATGATGCTTGACGTTTGGTGGAATTAGTTCAATAGACAAGAGGCAGCCGTGAGCTGATCTTGTTTTGTATAATTATAATCTAGGCTTTAGGAGCTGTCAAACATTTAAACACACAGACTGACAGACGCCTGTAGGGGAGACGAACAAAGAGACAGACTTACCGACGGACGTGCTCACGGACTAACAGACAGAGGGACAGACAGATGAAATAATAGGCAGACAGACAAATAGAGTGGTAGACAGACTAGCCTGACAGAGGAACAGACAGAATGACAAACAGCAGACATACGTGCAGATTAATTGAATGATTGATTCTTCTATTCATTCATTCATGTAAAAATCGATAGAGACATGTTTATTTGATAATAATATCTAAAAAAAAAAGTAAAAAAAGTCAGACATGAGAGGGAATTAGCGAAGAAAATAAAAACACCTCAAGCAATCCAGCCACAGTGATACAAGACGCGCACGGTGAACGGAGATGCACGAGAGTCACTAGGGCGCTTGTCTGCCGCAAGATGGTCATGTTCTCCAATATCCATGGATACGAAGACTTGTGTTTTAACCACCTGGGCTTCCACTTCGACCAAACCTAAAATGTGTACCAGGAAATTTCCGGGATAGTAAGGCGGCCGTATTTATGTTGGCCACATCATCCCTCAAGTGACCAACGCTCTACAAATGTGGGTTTAGCATCGAACAGCCAATACACATCCTGGCGTGAGAAGAGGTCCTGGACTCTTGACTCCGGAGATTTCTATGGCCAAGTGGTTAAGCCGCCTGCCTCGCGTTTCGAAGGTTGTGGGTTCGATTCCGGGCTACGTCATTCAGTTCACGAGTAGTTTTCTAGGAGACTTTTGGGGGGTCGTCGGTGAAGCTACAGAGTTCGTGCTATGTGCCACGCTTTCGACAGCTCACCCAGCAGAAAGAGACATAGCCGAAAGGGATGAAACCCGGTGATTGACTGTCTACCTCTAATTTCTCTAATCATTTTACGGTTTTCATTTGTTTCTTATAGGACTTGGCTTTATTGCAAAGGCTAATGGGCGAGTCTTGAAAAAGGAGAGCCTGGCATACGGATTCAAAGAATATGCTTAGCAAGGTGGAGAAAGGAATGTTTCGTGTGGAATGGCTCTCGTCGCTTCAGAGGTCACAGATTGTGAGAATCGTATGGATATTTTGCCCTGGCCATGCGGGTATATACTTTGCTGAATCATGGCTTGCAACATAGTAATATGTCTCTCAGCAGACCAAGTATTTTTTCAGTGCCTGTCTTGAATATCCAACTGGTTTCTTAGCATGGAGAAATCAAATCAAATCAAATCAACTTTATTTTAAAAGGGTCACAAATTGGGCACGCAGGCCAGTATTACATTTGGCCCTTCCAATAACTCATCTTTCGTTCATCAAGAGCATTATACATTCACATAGGAAGAAAAAAAAAACATTGTGAAATGAATGTTGTAAACATAAATAAGGCAAATTACCATGTTATGAGGCCCATCTCCCACCTACCCACACATCACCCCACCCACACATCACCCCACCCACACCCCCACCCACACCCCCACCCACACACACAGGGACACATACATACACCACCAACAGACCCATCACCCTCCCGCACTTCCGCCACCCTCACAAACTGCCCTCACCCGTTCCCACAACCCAAACACATTCACTAGACACACAACATTCCCCCACCAACCCACACATCCCGCGCCCACCCACATACACATCCTAACCCACACACCCATCCCCCACCCACACATACTCTACCAACCCACACCCCCAACCACCCATCCTCAAACCACACCTCCATCAACCACATATTCCCCACCCACACACACACATCCCCCATCAACCCACACATCGCGCATCCACTCACACATCCCCAAACCATACACACACACATCCCCACCAACTGACATCTCCCTACACACACACACACACACACACACACACACACACACACACACACATCTCCCTAACCACCTATACATCCCCAATCCACTCACACACACCCCCATCACCCACACATACATCCTCCACCAACCCACACATGCCCTAACCCACATCCACCACCAAACATATATCCCCCACCCACACGCCACAAACATCCTCCACCCACAAAATATTCCAGCCCACGCACCACACACATATATCCCTCACCCACACATCCCACACCCACATACCACCACATATCCATCACCTACTCACCACACACATATCCCCACCCACATACCACACAATATTCCCACCAACACCCACACAGATACCCTCACCCACCCATCCCACACATACCCCCACCCACAGACCACAAAATCCCCCACCCCCACCCACACACGTATCCCAAACCAACACACCACACACATCTCCCCATCCACACACACATTCTCCACCCATCCACCAACACACACTCACTCACTCACCCACACATCCTCCACTACGCACCCACACACCCCCAACCACTCACCCCAAACCAAACATCTCTCGATCACACATACCTCCACCCACATACATCCTCCACCCACTCTCGCATCCCGCCCCGACACACACACACATTTCTCACCCACCTATATATCCCTCAGCCATACACACACCTCAACCCACACATCCCCCATTCACAAACCACCACCACTTACACATATTTCCCCCCAACCACCCACACATCCCCTACTCACCCACACACATTCCCCGCATCCATCACACACATCCCCCAGCCACACACCACACACTATCCCCCACCCACACAGGTATCCTCACCCTCCCACCACAAACGTACCTGCACCCACATAACATGAACACATCTCCCACCAACACACCACACACATATCCCCAACCCACACATCATACTCTTCTCCCCACCCGCCCTTACGTCCCCAATCCACCCACACACATCCCCTACACACACACATCCCCTACACACACACATCCCCTACCCACACACCACACACATATCCCCAACCCACACATCATACTCTTCTCCCCACCCGCCCTTACATCCCCAATACACCCACACACAGCCTCAACCCACACAACCCCGCCACCCACACATACATACCCCAAACCATCCAGACATCCCTACCCACCCACATATATGCCCCACCCATACACACATCAATCGCAGACGTCCCATACACACATCCTCCACCCATACACACATCCCCCACACCCATTCCCACACAACTACGTTCACCCCCACACATCCTTCCACAGATCCCACCAACACCCACAAATCTCACTACCCACCAACACCCACGCACCCCAACCCATCCAAACGCATACCCCCACTCACATACCCACACATCCCCACACACACATTCCCACACTCACACACACCCTCCACACACACATCCTCCACACACACTCACACATCCTCACATCTAGGCACATACATAATGCCTCACGTGAACATTGAAACTTGTATGAACAAACTCCCACACTTTACTCACACACATACACTGACAATTGTGAGCAGTCTCTTAAAAATGTTAAACATTGAGAAAAATGTGTACATATACAGTGTGTGACGTAAAAAATAGTGATGCTCCCACACACAGAGATACACACAGAGACAGGCACACACACACACACACACACACACACGCGTGCGCACGCACACACACACACACATATTCACTCTCACGCTCACTCATTCTGCCTCTCATTCACACTCACGGACTCTCTCACTAAAACTACAGTCATGTTCATAAGTTTATATTATACATGATTAAATCAAATGGTATTCAACTGATAATATGACATATGAGTATACACAAACATTTGGATTAGCGTGTCACATGACATGCGTGTTACATGACATGCGTGCGCTCAACTCTCTCTCGCTCTCTCTCTCTCTCTGTATTCTTTCACACACACACTCACACGCATGCGCGCGCGCACACACACACACACACACTAACACATCCCCTCTCCCACTGTCTCACTCTCTCGCTCGCTCACTCTCTCCCCCCCCCTCTCTCTCTCTCTCTCTCTCTCTCTCTCTCTCAGACACACTCACTATTTCCCTCATTCATTCACTCTCTCCATTGTCATTCACTTTATCTCTAACTCTCTTACTCTCTCTTTCACTCATACACAGACACACACCCTCACGCTATCACTCAATGTTTCACTCACTCTCTCTTGCCCTAGCGCACTCACTCACTCATTCTTTTACTCTCTTTCTCTCTCTCTCTCACACACACAACACACACACACACACACACACACTCAAATACTCATTCACTCACACACACAAACTCTCTCACTCATTCACTCCTCACTCATTCACTGACTTACTCACTCTCTCTCACACAATCCTTCACAAACACACACTCACTCTCTCAATCACACTCTCTCGCACATACGCATGAACGCACGCACGCGCACACCCCCTCACTCACTCTCACACATACACGTACGCATGCATGTGCTGACACATTCCCTCACCATTTCTCGCTCAATCACTCTCTCCCACACAAGCATGCACGTGCGCACACACACACATCCACTCTCTCACTCTCTCTGACACCCACTTTCTCTCTCTCTCTCTCTCTCTCTCTCTCTCTCTCTCCCACACGTACACACATATATAGTGAACAGTTATAGTTAAACAATTATAATGAACAATTATACCAGCAAATGAATTATGGTGGCATATAGTCGGTATGGATTAAGTATTGAAAGAGTTTTCGGTTAAATGTGTAGGGACTCATTGGAGTTTTCAGATCTGGAGGAAGATCATTCCATAAGTGAGCACCAGAATAGGCGAAATATGATTTGTATAGGTCCAATATAGGCTTTGGGACATGTAACAAATTTAGGCGTTTGCTGTTCATTGTATTGGATTGAATCAGGGGTAGATGATACTCTGGGGTATTTCGAGATATAATTTTATTCACTAATTTGGCTTTGTTGGAAAGGAAGCGCTTTCGAAGTGGTAGAAGTCTTAGATGACTGTATAAATTATTAATTTCAACGTGCTTTATGCACGAAACTAGACGTATAGCGCAATTTTGTAGAGAACATAGTCGTTTCAAATTAGACTTGATTTAGAGAAGTGAAGGAGAGCTTTGCAACAACGTTCTTTTGGAGATGTGACTTTGGTGTGGGGTGGAGTCCCTAAATTGACCTCCGTGCGTTCAGTAAGGGTTCCTCGTGGGAATTTAGGCCAAGTGAATATGTAGGTGGTGTTGGTGGGTCACAATCAATAAACTTAAACCTAATGTCCACAACAGGGTTTAGGTGTGTCACAGTCAACACCCCTAAACTTAATGGCCACAACAGGGTTGCAGGACGTTCCGATTTCCGGTTTGTAATGAAATAATTCACTATACAAAAATGCTTCGAGACGCTCATTTGTCCCGGTTTTCTTTTCCTGTCAAATTAAAGATGTAATTACATCCAAATCGTTCTCGACTTTAACTTTGTAGAATTCTTTAATTTGGAAACATCATATGTTCGCGCCCAAACACAGTAGTTTCGTGTTAATTACCTTGTAGTCAGTGCGGTTAGTCGGTTTCCGTCTGTTGTTCAGAATTAGTCACACGTTAAACTGTAAGCACACGCCGGATTGCTGAAAGAAGCTACATGGGAAAAAACCCGGTGCGATGAAACCGATACTCTTGTCTTTAAACCATTTTTTAATGTGACAGTATTAAGTTATGTCGCATCTTTGAATCTTCTTGTCTTTAAACCCTTTTTTTAAGTGACAGTATTAAGTTATGTCACATCTTTGATTGCTCTTATGCATACGGGATAAAGTGCCGGTTTCTTACTTACACGGTTTGGTAACCCTAGCCCAGATCACAGCTTACATATAGACCTTGAAACAAACTTAAGACTTCTTATGTGAACTTTGGTCGGTCGCTTTAGATAGCGATTTGTCCTTCTGCCGAAGCCAGACCAATTCTCTTATCTCACAGGCCAACAGATCCTTTCTTATCCGATTGAGCTTTGTCGCAAATCCCGCCATTTCCCCCTTCTGACTGACATACATATCTTCAGAAGACGGAAAGCTAATTTGCCTGGAACCTCAGTTCCCGCGCCTTAGCTGTATGCACAACTCTGACCTAATTTTCTTTTTTCCTTATTGTAGTTTTAAACAAGGGTTTAATGTAGCTCAGATCGTAGATTGACGGTCCGTTTTATGTAGAATACAGAACTAGTTCAGCGGATTGAGGAAACTTTCCATTTGAAAGTATTTGTAATAAATACTTGATGAATAGTGCCGGCAGCCATGCTGCTTAATGGCAGAAATGAAGCCTGGAGGGAAAAACAGATTACCGATATATGTTACATGTGTTGTGTGGTAGGAATCATTTCTGTATGTTTTAGAAGTTCATCCATCATCATCATCATCATCATCATCATCATCATCATCATCATCATCATCATCATCATCATCATCACCACTACCACCACCACCATCATCATCATCCATCATCCATCAATCATCCATCATCCATCATCCATCATCATCATCATAATCGCCATCATCATCGTCACCATCAACATTACAAAAAGTCATGATTATCAACGAGATATTGATGATTTTAATCTATAATACGATCGCTACAATCATCATGTTCTCTTATTTCTACATCCTCCTCATTCTTTACTTTTTCTTCTTAATTTTTCTTGTCCTCTTGTTCTACCTTATTCTTTCCTTCCCCCTCTCCTCTACTTCTACCTTCTTCTTTTCGTCCTCCTCGTACTACTACTACTTTGTCTTCTTCACCTCTTGGTTTCAGACGAATTGCCTTATCAGTGTCATCAGTGTTACAACAATACAGTGTTACAATATTACACCGTTACAACATTACAGTGTCACAACTTTACGGTGCCATATTTTTTCCCCGCATATCCTTTACATGACTCTGCAGTCAACACCAGCATTTTTCAGCTGCTGTTGATGTCTTGGCAAGATTACGCTCTTTGCTGTCTGAGCGACCGGCTCACATACCCCTGTAAATAACCAACGCGACGCGATCCGTTACCGAATCTCGCACAGCTGCGTTACCCACGTGACATTACAGTGTAATAATTTATCAGAGTGAAACATTACAGTGTTATATATTACAGTGTAATACTATTACAATGTTACAACGTTACAGTGTTACACTACATCGTTACAACATTACAGTGTTACACTACATCGTTACAACATTACAGTGTTACATAGGGGGCTGAGTGGTCTCGAGGTATGGTGTCCGCCTCGAGTGCTGGAGGTCCCGGGTTCAAGCCCCGGTGAGGACCGGGATTTTTTCACGTGGGCTTCTAGAAATGCAATTTCCCCGGGTCTCTGGGTAGTGAGATAGGACGCCCGTGTGTATTGTTGCGCACGTAAAAAATCCCTTGGCAGTTGGAAATCGAAAAAGAGTAACCTAACTGCTAAATAGCCCAATGTTATTTAATATCTACATGGGCAGAATATCCAAAGAAGCAAGTCTTGACAGAACAGATTCAGAAAATTTAGAACTCTTTACTCCAGATGAAACTACTGACCCACAGGAAATAAATGAACTTCTATACGCAGACGATCAGTGCCTGTTTTACAGCGATGAGGGCAGACTACAAAATCATATTAATAATCTGAGTTCAACATGCAGCAGATACAATATGAGTATAAACACAGCCAAAACCGAAGTAATGCAAGTTAGCAGATCGCCAGGCCCACTAAGTATACAGATAAATAACACACCTCTGAAACAAGTTAAAGAATTCAAATACCTTGGAAGTATGATCACAGAAGATGGCAGATTGGACAGAGAAATTGAAATCAGATGTCAAAAAGCTAGCGCACTTGCATATCAACTATCACCCTTACTGAAACATTAAAATATACTCATGTCCGCAAAACGACAGATAATAAACAGCATATTCACACCTACCCTATGCTGCCAATCTCAAACTTAGACTTTATCCAAATCACACTTTCGCAAAATCAACACCTGCGAGATGAGATGTCTGAGGAGAGCTGCCAACTTAACAATCCGAGACCGAGTAAGAAATGCTGTTATCAGACAGACAGTGGGGTCAACACCTTGTGCCACATTTATTGAAAGACAGAAGATCAAGCATGCCATTAAAATGCAACACCATCAACTACCATCACTGGCCTTACATCAAAGATCATCTGCGATGAGACCAAGAGGACGTCCAAGAAGAAAATGGATTGACGACATCAAAGACATTGTGCAATCACACGGAATGACACTATCCAGTGCAGCCCACCTAGCGCTGGAGCGCAAATTATTCCTCCCCACGCCGCTTGACGGCAGAAGTGGTAGATGATGATGATGATGATTCTTCTATAACATCACATCTCCAAGGCTTCCAGATATTTTTTTCACCTGCTTACTAATTGTCCAGAATTCGCAACCGTATGTCTCAGTGTAAAGTAAAACATGCGAGCGTGGCATATCTGAGGGTTGTGGATCCAGCCATTGTGCTCTGTCCCAGACGAAGACGATCTATGTTTCGTCGAAACGCGTGTGTTTTCCATTACAACAGTTGGACGATTAAAGTATTCGGCCATACTAAGAAGGAGCCGCCGTGGCCAAGTGGTTAGGCCTCCTGTCTCGCGATCCGAAGATTGGTGGTTCGATTCCGGGCTCCGTTGTTCGGTTGACGAATATAATTTTTCAGACTTCTGGGGGTCATCGCTATAGCTACGGAGTTCGTGCTGTGTGCGACGCTTTCGGCAGACCGCCATGTGGAAAGAGACCGAGCCATGTGGGATAACCCCGGTGCAGTGAAGTGGATCCACTTGCCTTTCCAACCCTGTTAAACCGGTCATACTAGAGATTTACATGGTGAAGTACGTATACACTAGACCGGTCATACAAGAGATTTATTTGGTAAAGAACGTATATACTAGACCGGTCATACTAGAGATTTACTTGGTGAAGTAGTATATACTAGACCGGTCATACTAGAGATTTACTTGGTGATGTACGTATACGCTAGACCGTATACGCTAGACCGGTCATACTAGAGATTTACTTGGTGAAGTACGTATATACTTGACCGGTCATACTAGAGATTTACTTGGTGAAGTACGTATATACTAGACCTGTCATACTAGAGATTTACTTGGTGAAGTAGTATATACTAGACCGGTCATACTAGAGATTTACTTGGTGAAGTACGTATATACTAGACCGGTCATACTAGAGATTTACTTGGTGAAGTAGTATATACTAGACCGGTCATACTAGAGATTTACTTGGTGATGTACGTATACGCTAGACCGGTCATACTAGAGATTTACTTGGTGAAGTACGTATATACTTGACCGGTCATACTAGAGATTTACTTGGTGAAGTACGTATATACTAGACCTGTCATACTAGAGATTTACTTGGTGAAGTAGTATATACTAGACCGGTCATACTAGAGATTTACTTGGTGAAGTACGTATATACTAGACCGGTCATACTAGAGATTTACTTGGTGAAGTACGTATATACTAGACCGGTCATACTAGAGATTTACTTGGTGAAGTACGTATATACTAGACCGGTCATACTAGAGATTTACTTGGTGAAGTACGTATATACTTGACCGGTCATACTAGAGATTTACTTGGTAAATTACGTATATACTAGACCGGTCATACTAGAGATTTACTTGGTGATGTACGTATATACTGGACCGGTCATACTAGAGATTTACTTGGTGAAGTACGTATATACTAGACCGGTCATACTAGAGATTTACTTGGTGAAGTACGTATATACTAGACCGGTCATACTAGAGATTTACTTGGTGAAGTACGTATATACTAGATCGGTCATACTAGAGATTTACTTGGTGAAGTACGTATATACTAGACCGGTCATACTAGAGATTTACTTGGTGAAGTACGTATATACTAGACCTGTCATACTAGAGATTTACTTGGTGAAGTACGTATATACTAGACCGGTCATACTAGAGATTTACTTGGTGAAGTATGTATATACTAGACCGGTCATACTAGAGATTTACTTGGTGATGTAGTATATACTAGACCGGTCATACTAGAGATTTAAATGGTGAAGTACGTATATACTAGACCGGGCATACTAGAGATTTACTTGGTGATGTACGTATATACTAGACCGGTCATACTAGAGATTTACTTGGTGATGTACGTATATACTAGACCGGTCATACTAGAGATTTACTTGGTGAAGTACGTATATACTAGACCGGGCATACTAGAGATTTAAATGGTGAAGTACGTATATACTAGACCGGTCATACTAGAGATTTAATTGGTGAAGTACGTATATACTAGACCGGTCATACTAGAGATTTACTTGGTGAAGTGAGTGAGTGACACCTTGCAGTCTTGACAGACCAAAGTATGTGAGTTGGAATGTGGCCAAAATTCCATCACAACGCCTGGGCAGAGCTTCAGAGAAACATGTGGTGTCCAAACGACATGTTCCCTCTCTCGGCCTTGCCTTGTGTTTACTACGTCTGGCACAAGGTAGGCTGCAGACGCTGGCGGCTCAGCGTCAAACCTCCGAGACCTCGCCTCCACGAGCAGGTGGCGAGTGGTGGCCAAACCCTGGAACCCAAGGGACCCGACTTAGAGGCGTTCATCCAAGTCCCACAGCTGATAGCCTCGTACGCGCCTTAACTGTAGGGCGCGTACATCTATCAATCACAAGTGTCCGGACCTGTGTAAGCGTGCACTATCGTCAGACTCCTTGCCTGACTTTTGCGGATCCCGCAACCACAGGGAATAGGCCTGCCGGAGATATCACCGGAGATATTGCTCGTCTATTGCGAGCAAATCTCCCATCCTTCCACTATGCGGATCTCGCGACCAGCGAGAATAGACCCGCCGGAGATATTGCTCGTCTGTTGCGGACAAATCTCCACCTAGACTGAATAAGTTGAATAAGTAAAGAAACGATTTGGTGAAGTACGTATATACTAAACCGGTCATACTAGAGATTTACTTGGTGAAGTACGTATAATCTCAAGGGAAACATTGCAGGGAAGCGAGCATGTGGAAATAGTATTACGTGGGGGAGGGGGGGGGGGGGAACTGGACAGAAAAACCAATGAAGGAAATCCTTCTCCTGGAACGTCAAGCATTCTTTGCCCACATTGTCAAAGAACATTTCGAGCCAAAATAGGCCTTACCAGCCGTTTTAGATCTCACGGCTGCAAACTTTCAACCTCACTGGATGAAATGAATGATCATCATCATTCTTGATGGACAAACAACACATGGAGGTAATAACATCACAGGATAGACTGGATTAATTTTATATGAGTGCAACATAAAGACGTAACATAGTGGGTAATGAAGACACAATTCGACTGCTCTTTATTACAGAGATGGCACTTGATGTATTCATTGTAATGTGATTGCACGGGCCACAATATCGTTTATAATTAATAAAAAGAAGCAAGATTAGTTTTTTAATTAGAAAAGTCTTGGGTAGGGGGACGGAATTAAGCGCAATTACTGTTAAATGTGGTAATGATGATGATGATGATGATGATGATGATGATGATGATGATGATGATGATGATGATGATGATGATGATAATAACACAGATAAAAAAATAATCATAATATTCCCAGCCTGCAATGCTCTTTTCTGTAAACATAATCTATTTCTATCTGTGTAATTCCATGTTGATTTCCTCCGGTCTGAGATATCCAATCTGATCACATTCTGTTATTTCCTTCTATCCGATTCTTGCCCGGCCCAATGTGGTCTCATCACCCGGATTTGTTTATTATATGGCTACTTTGTTTCTGTCAGGATTTATTCCTTGTATCGTCTAGACCTATACACTGTAAGATGTCCTGGTGCTGATTCGTGTGTCCTAGGTGTACTCGGTTTGGAATTTTTTCTGGCGTATATCGCTGTTGTTGTCTCCGACTACTCGGAATATTGACTAGCACCTTGCCGTCTTGACAGACGATAGTTTGTAAATGGATTTATACATCTCCATAAAACAAATCCTGGGCTAAGTTTAAATACCATGTGTTGCCCATGCAGCATGATCCCTCTCTCGACCTGCCTAGTTTACTCCAGAGGGAAGGTGACACAAATACGCCTGGAACAAGACAAACTGCAGAAGCTGCCGGATCAGCTAAGCAATGCGCTAACTGTTTGCCTGACGGAACTTCAATCCTAGACCACTTTCCGAACAAGGCTTAGGGCCTGGTCTGTACCAGCCTTGACATGTAATCTTCAGGTTGCATTTCTTCGCACTAGGGTAAGACTTCTATCCTCCCAATTGTGCTCATCCGCACGAAGCCGTTGGCACTCCAAATATTATGTTGGCTATAAAGGATGGTTGGTTGTGAATTCTCTAGAATACTGTGAGCTTTAACTTCTAATTCCCAAACGTTGGCATTCAGAACATTAGAGATCCAAAAAGGGCTTGCATCATGGGAGTGAGTTTGGAGTAGATACCTTTCGTGCGACGCTGCCCTGAAATAACATCCGGGACTTTGTTGCAACACTACTTCTCCTCTCCAGCTTCATTAAATAGCATTGTGTGCGAGACGGGTACTGCGAATAAATATATACATCTCTCTCTCTCTCTCTCTCTCTCTTCTCTCTCTCTCTCTCTCTCTCTCTCTCTCTCTCTCTCTCTCTCTCTCACACACACACACACACACACACACACACACACACACACACACACACACACACACATATAAATCGCTTTCCTTGTTGTGGGCTCGACACGCGTGTGATTGAATATCGTGTGTGTGGTTATAACATTGCAGCTAAACTGGTAATTGAACTTGACACCTGCTATGCGACAAATTAGCAGGTAACCAGGTCATAGTTGAGCACAGCACATACAGCCTGGCTGGGATTAGATCTAACCTGGCAATTTTCGCTCCATGGGCTTTCGCATTGTCATTGCCACAGACCTCAGCCCATTGTGCAGTGGAATTGTAATTACAATATAGTTGTTATTTTTTATAAAAATATTGTGTATCTTTCCTGTGAACTTATGGATATGAATCATAGATAATTTCGCAATTACTCAAGAAGAGGAAACAACTGATCCACAGGAAATAAATGAACTTCTATTTGCAGACGATCAGTGCCTGTTTTACAGTGATGAGGGCAGACTACAAAGTCGTATTAATAATCTGAGTTCAACATGCAGCAGATACAATATGAGTATAAACACAGCCAAAACCGAAGTAATGCGAGTTAGCAGATCGCCGGGTCCACTAAGTATACAGATAAATAACACAACTCTGAAACAAGTTAAAGAATTCAAATATCTTGGAAGTATGATCACAGATGGTAGATTGGACAGAGAAAATGAAATCAGATGTCAAAAAGCTAGTACACTTACATATCAACTATCAATTAATCAATCATGTGCCATGCCGGAAAGCGTGGGCGATCAAGACCCGCCATTTCACTCGACCACCAGAGTCGTGGATCAGCTCAGTTTTCCTGTCTCGTCCATACCATGTGGCCAAGCCATCCAGGTATTTTCTTCTCGGTCTTCCTCTTTGTTTGTTCCCTTCGATCTTGCCAGTTGTCACCAAGTTCTCCAATCCATTTCTTCTCATAGCATGTCCAAAAATTTTTGACCTGTCTACGTCTAATTTCTCTAATCAATTTACGATTTTCATTTGTCTCCTGTAGTACTTGGTCATTGGTTTTTCTGTCTGTCCATGGTATTCTTTGCATTTTCCTCAGAAACCACATTTCTGCAGCCATCAGATGTTTTTCTGCTTGACTGCACATTGTCCAAGTTTCACGTCCATACAAAAGAACAGGCTCTATGTATCCCCTCAACACTCTTTTTCTCGTTTCAATTGAAATTTTTTTTTATTGGTCAGAATGTTTTTCATCTGGCTAAAGGCTACTTTCGCCATGGTGATTCTTGTCCTAATCTCTTCAAGGCATCTCCTATCAGATGTTATGACTGTTCCGAGATAATTGTACCGATTCACTTGTTGAAAAATATTCCCATTTACTTGTATACTACATTGTGGTATTTCGTTCTTCCTAGTGACTACCATAACCTGTGTCTTTTTACAATTTATTTATCAACTATCACCCTTACTGAAACATCCAAATATACCCATGTCGGCAAAATGACAGATAATAAACAGCATATTCACACCTACCCTATGTTACCAATCTCAGACTTGGAATTATCCAAATCACACTCTCGCAAAATCAACACCTGCGAGATGAAGATGCCTGAGGAGAGCTTGCCAACTTAACAATCCGATACCGAGTAAGAAATGCTGTTATCAGACAGACAGTGGGATCAACATTTGTGTTACATTTATTACAAGACAGAAGATCAAATGGTTTGGCCATGTCGTTAGAATGCAACACCAGCAACTACCATCACTGGCCTTACATCAAAGATCATCTGCGACGAGTCGAAGAGGACGTCCAAGAAGAAAATGGATTGACGACATCAAAGACATTGTACAATCACACGGAATGACACTATCAAGTGCCGCCCACGGGCGTTCGAGCGCAAATTATTCCTCTCCACGACGCTTGACGGCAGAAGTGGAAGAAGATGATGATGATGATGATGACTCACGAAGAGATTTGGGGCGTTTGAGCTCAAATACTTCAGAAACGTTCTTAGAATCTCGTGGATTGAAAAATACTGGAAATTCTTTCAGGATCTGACATCGATGAAGACGAGCCCATAAACAGTGTCATATCTCGGAAACTGAAATACCGTGGTCATATTAAAAGACTTGGAAATAAAAGTGATGACAGACATTGTTCTTGGTAGAAGAGAACGCGGTGGGCCAGAACTGAGATGGACAGAGGACATTGCTGACACCTTTGGCGTGGGGGTGTATGACGCAAGGGAAATGATGAGATTGAGAGGCTTCTGGATCTGCCTTGATGAGTGCGACGTTCTGCAAAGGATGATAACCCATTGTGTTATCGACGCTTTATGAGAAAAGACCGAGGCGAAAAGAAATCGACATCACAAGACAAGAACTGTCTGGTATCTATGGATGTAACAATGACAGTTTTGTGAGATCCGGGAGTGTAAACATGAGAGAAACACCAGACAGTTTTCTGATTCTTATGTACACACGTAGCCGATATGAATATTTCTACTGGTTTAAATATTAGCGAAGAGTCCTTAAGATCTATATTGAGCCAATCCTTACGTACGGAAGCGAATAATGGATAATTAGCAGAATAGTGAGGAATCCTGTGGAATCTGTGGAGATGTGGTTTTATAGAAGCATGATGACACGGATAGAAAGAGCAATGGAGATATCATGAAAGAAGTTAATTCACAAATAGAAATGGTTACTCTAATCAAAAGAGGACATCTCCCGTTCTTTGGGCAGGTCATGGGAAGAGTAAAGCTTGAGTACGTCGTGACAAGGGGAACATTGGAGATGAGGAGAATCAGGGGGGAACCGAGAGAGAAGATGCTGGACAGTTTGACGTCATGGCATGGAGGAACATCATTAACTGAAATGATTGACAATACACCAGACAGAAGGCTGTGGACAGACATGATCATCAACGCTAAACGGCTTGGGCTGTAATAAGAAGAGCATGTCACTACCATTAATAATAATTTTAAAAAAAAAACAATTATAGTTATCTGTTGACGAAATAATTATCATCTTCGTCTAGGAGAGAGAAAAATGGTTGACTGGATGGCTGGTTGGTTGGCTGACTGGCTGGTTGGTTGATTGGCTGACTGGCTGGTTGGTTGGTTTGCTGGCTGACTTGTTGGTCGGTTGGCTGACTAGATAGTTGGTTTGTGAATCCTCTGAAAATGCAATGTATGAGCATTTAAGTCTCTCGTGGCCTGAAAAGCGTTTGTATCTATCGGAGGTATGTTGTTTTAGAGACTGTCTCCCGTAGCCTGATAAACGTTTGTATCTATCGGAGGGATGTTGTTTCAGAGACTGTCTTCTGTAGCCTGATAAATGTTTGTATCTATCGGAGGGATGTTGTTTTAGAGACTGTCTCCCATAGCCTGATAAAAGTTTGTATCTATCGGAGGGATGTTGTTTTAGAGACTGTCTCCTGTAGCCTGATAAAAGTTTGTATCTATCGGAGGGATGTTGTTTTAGAGACTGTCTCCTGTAGCCTGATAAACGTTTGTATCTATCGGAGGGATGTTGTTTTAGAGACTGTCTCCCGTAGCCTGATAAACGTTTGTATCTATCGGAGGGATGTTGTTTTAGAAACTGTCTCCCGATACAGCACTGGGGTTGTGTTGCAGAACTTTCCTTCCCTTTTCCTACCCCAAGACACCACCTAGATGTTCAGTTCCACATCTGATGCGGAATGGTATATTAATATATGATGTAACCAGGCCACCATTCACAACATCACATACTGACTGGCTGAGATGTGGACTAGATATGTCTTTGTCAGCGCATTCAGCCAAGGGACTCCAGCCAAGATTGATTGATTGATTGATTGATTGATTGATTGATTGATTGATTTAGGAACCGACATCACAGCATTCGGGGCATTCCCATAAGCGCTCCGTCCCCATCCTCAGAAGCCAGCGAAGAGTACTCCAGTCAAGAGACACCAGCCAACAGATTCTAGCCAAGAGACTCCAGCCAGCAGATTCCAGCCAATAGACCCCAGCCCAAAGCCCAAAGGGACATTCAACGGCTTTACTGTCAGAATGATGTCTTATCACAGAAAGTAAATAAAAGACCGATTTACACACCTGAACACACAATGTGCACATGGTGCTTGACTCATATTTGTATAGAACAATCGGCACTTTACGGGTGATATGATCAATATCATGGCGAACGCCTTTACTTCCCAATACACTTCCTGATACCCATTTTAGGCTGGATGAACCTGAGTGTTTAGATCAATTTTAAAATTCATCCCCGATACAGATTCAAACCCATGACCTTCGAAACGACAAGCGAGAGATTAACCACTGGTTCGTTATCTGTATGTGTTGGGTCAATTTTACAACCGAGAGGTTAACCACTGGTTCGTTATCTGTATGTGTTGGGTCAATTTTACAACCGAGACGTTATCCACTGATTCGTTATATGTATGTGTTGGGTCAATTGTACAACCGAGAGGTTATCCACTGATTCGTTATCTGTATGTGATGGGCCAATTTTACAAGTGAGAGTTTAACCATTGGTTCGTTATCTGTGTGTGATGGGTCAATTTTACAACCGAGAGGTTATCCACTGATTCGTTATCTTTATGTGATGGGCCAATTTTACAAGTGACAAGTTAACCACTGATTCGTTATCTGTATGTGATGGGTCAATTTTACAAGTGACAAGATAACCACTGATTCGTTATCTGTATGTGTTGGGTCAATTTTACAACCGAGAGGTTATCCACTGATTCGTTATCTTTATGTGATGGGCCAATTTTACAAGTGACAAGTTAACCACTGATTCGTTATCTGTATGTGATGGGTCAATTTTACAAGTGACAAGATAACCACTGATTCGTTATCTGTATGTGTTGGGTCAATTTTACAAGCAAGAGGTTAACCACTGGTTCGTTATCTGTATGTGATGGGTCAATTTTACAACCGAGAGGTTATCCACTGATTCGTTATCTGTATGTGATGGGCCAATTTTACAAGTGAGAGGTTAACCATTGGTTCGTTATCTGTGTGTGATGGGTCAATTTTACAACCGAGAGGTTATCCACTGATTCGTTATCTGTATGTGATGGGCCAATTTTACAAGTGAGAGGTTAACCACTGGTTCGTTATCTGTATGTGTTGGGTCAATTTTACAAGTGAGAAGTTAACCACTGGTTCGTTATATGTATGTGCTGGGTCAATTTTGCAAGCGAGAGGTTAACCACTGCTTCGTTATCTGTATGTGCTGGGTCAATTTTACAAACGCCCTGTTTTGCAAGTTCGAACCCAAGACAACCGGACAGACAGACACAGGTCTAGCCACAACTCTACCGCGTGTCCTTGACCACAGTACTGGCACTCATTCTATTGCGTTGTAAGATTGCTTCTTAATGAAAGTTTAGTCGAAGGATCAACATCACGGCACACGGGTGTAACCCATAAGTGACTTCTTCATAAGAAGTGGATTCTTAATGAAAAATCTCACTCACATACAACAAAATAACAATAAATACAGCTGTTTGTGTTCGCTAGAATGGCAATCAATGAAGTAGTAACACTATTTGCACGCAGTCTGAGCTTCTCTGGTTTATATACACATCAGTAACACCAGATTATGCGTGTACGGTGTGAATGTATGCAGTACCGTGCGTTAGATTTTCTCAGTATGATGCAAGTCCTCGAAATATCGCCTCTTACAAGTTTTTGTGGTGTTTGTTTCTTTAAAAATGCCGCCCTCTTATGAAGCCCCCTTACGGTGCCGCCGCTCTTTAACATAGCACGGTACGTTCCTGAATGATTGCAGTCTTTTTTGTTACGTGTACATTCTTCCACGTCTTCGGTCCTCTTTCGGGAGGTGTGTGTCACACTTATTTATTCATTCTTTCATTCAGTAGCATGTCCTTTGCATAACCTCGCTCCCATAACAACCTTCCGGAAAACGTCTCGATCACAAGCAAGATGTTCTGGGTCCGATACACCCATCTGGAGATCATCCGCCACATTCTGCACCCACCTTCTCTTTGGCCTTTCTCTTCCCCTCTTCCCTGGCATATACCCCTCCATTATTGTTCTCTCCAAACTTTCGTGTCGTTACACTTAGTTACACTTAGTTACGTACTTGATCAGTCACTATGTCAAATCTCTGCACGCGTTTGTGTAAGATTTGCTTCCTCTAGACAGATTCCATCCAAAGTAACGGGATCTGTCTTTCTGTGGGTAGGTTTCCTTTCCTTCCTCTAGACAGATTCCATTCAAAGTAACGGGATCTGTCTTTCTGTGGGTAGGTTTCCTTTCCTTCCTCTAGACAGATTCCATTCAAAGTAACGGGATATGTCTATCTGCGGGTAGGTTTCCTTTCCTTCCTCTAGACAGATTCCATTCAAAGTAACGGGATATGTCTGCCTGTTGGTCGGTTTCCTTTCCTTCCTCTAGATAGATTCCATCCAAAATAACGGGATATGTCTATCTGAGGGTAGGTTTACTTTCCTTCCTCTAGACAGATTCCATCCAAAGTAACGGGATATGTCTATCTGCGGGTAGGTTTCCTTTCATTCCTCTAGACAGATTCCATCCAAAGTAACGGGATATGTCTATCTGCGGGTAGTTTTCCTTTCATTCCTCTAGACAGATTCCATCCAAAGTAACGGGATATGTCTATCTGCGGGTAGGTTTCCTTTCCTTTCTCTAGACAGATTCCATCCAAAGTAACGGGATACAACTGCCCGTGGGTCGATTTCCTGTCCTAAAAATTTAGCAAGAACAGCAGCCTGCTCTTTGCAATGTCAAACTGTCGTGGGATGTATAACACTCCCAAATTGCACGTGGAAACTCCTGATTTCCGCCCTTATTTGAGAAGGCTAATTGTCCGACCTCACTACCCAAGAGATCAGGGGAAGTGTAGTATCATCGTAAACTTGTGAATCCTGGAAACAACGTTTAATCCAGATCTGGGGACGAGCCACATTCCAAGAGCCAGAGATCTTTGTCAAGGCTTCCCACTAATAGTCTAATATTTCTCTTCTGAATACGGCATCAACTCAAATAGTCACATAATTCTCTTCTGAATGCGGCATTAACTCTAATAGTCTAATATTTAGCTTCTGGATACTGCATGAACCCTAATAGTCAAATATTTATTTTTCTGAATACTGCATTAACCCTCATAGTCCAATATTTATCTTCTGAATGCTGCATTAACTCAAACAGTCCAATATTTATCTTCTGAATATTGCATTAACCCTAATATTGCAATATTTATCTCCTGAATACTGCATTAACCCTAACAATCCAATAATTATTTTCTGGGATACTAATCAACTCTAATAGTAAAATAATTCTCTTTTGAAAATTGCATTAACCCCATAGTGCAAATTTTATCTTCTGAATACTGCATTAACCCTCATATCCAATTTATCTTTTGAATGCGCATTAACTCAAACAGTCCAATATTTATCTTCTGAATATTGCATTAACCCTAATATTGCAATATTTATCTCCTGAATACTGCATTAACCCTAACAATCCAATAATTATTTTCTGCATACTAATCAACTCTAATAGTAAAATAATTCTCTTCTGAATATTGCATTAACCCCAATAGTGCAATATTTATCTTCTGAATACTGCATTAACCCTAATAGTTCAATAGTTCTCTTCTAAAAATTGCATCAACCCTAATAACCCAATTGTATCACTTCAATTTCAAGGGAAACAATGACATGCTAAAATTATTATCGGGCAACCGTCAGAAGAAGTAGGAGTGATAGCACTCTGGCATGCCAGCTCGGAGGTCATGAGTTCGACTCCACATCAAGGTGTGGGATCCAAGTCAACTTAACCCATAATGAGTATCAGGAATGTTATGGGAAATAAATGCGTCCGGTCTGATATTAACCACATTACCAATTGAGCGCCGATTGGTCTGTAACTACATGAGGTTAGCACCTTGTAGCTGGTATGAAACAAGAAGTGGAGTGTGCTCCTTGAGTACTTTCCTTTACTATCAGCTGTTATGTCTGTCTGTATGTCTCATTTTCTGTCTGTCTCTGTGCCTGTCTGTCTTATTGCCTGTCTGTCTAATTGCTGTCTACATCTTCCATTCTCTCTCTTTTCCTGTTTCTCTCTTTCTGCTATCTCTCGTGGTCTTTCTCGTCCTGTCTCTGTCTCTTTTTTATCTTTCGTCTTCTATCTCCCTTATTTCTTCCATCTCTCCCATTCTCCTGCTGTTCCTGTCGCTCTCCTTTTCGTCTCTCTCTCTCTCTCTCTCTCTCTCTCTCTCTCTCTCTCTCTCTCTCTCTCTCTCTCTCTCTCTCTCTCTCTCTCGAGTCATCGAGTAAATGAGTGAATAAGGGAGCGTGAGTGAGTGAGAGAGAATTTGTGGGTATGCGTGTATGTGCGCGAATGAGTGAGTGTGAGAGCGAGTGAGTGTGTAAAAGAGAGAGCGTGGGTGAATGAGAGAGTGCATGAGAAAAGTGTGATGTATGTGTGTGCATGTCTGGATGTGTGTATGGGTGTATATGTGTGTACATGTGTGTATCTGTGTGTGACTCTGTGTGTATGTCTGTACGTGTGTTAAGGTGTGCGTTCATGTGTTTATATGCGTTTATATGGATGCGCGTGTGTGTATGTGTGTATGGATGAGTGTGTGTGTGTGTGCTCGTGTATGTATTGTATATCTTTGTATGTGTAAGTGTGCATGCATGCAGTGTATGCGAGGGAGTGTATATTCGGGTGTTATGTGAGTACGTGTGAGTAAGTATATGGATGTGTGCAGGAGTGTGGTATTGCGTGGGTATGATGTGTGTGGGTGTGTATATGTACATGTGTGTGAGAGAGACGAGAGAGAGAGAGAGAGAGAGAGAGAGAGAGAGAGAGAGAGAGAGAGAGAGAGAGAGTTGAGCGCACGCATGTCATCTAACATGCTGATCCATATGTTTTGTGTATTCTCATTTTTTTTCATATTATCATTTTGATGCACTTGATTTTAATATGCATAAAATGAATTCATGTAAATTACTGTAAAGCAAGTGAGAGAGTTAGTGAGTGTAAGTGAGAGAGAGAGTGAATGAGTGTGAGAGTGGATGTATGTAAAGAGAGAGAGAGAGAGAGAGAGAGAGAGAGAGAGAGAGAGAGAGAAAGAGAGAGAGAGAGAGAGAGAGAGAGAGAGAGAGAGGAGTTGAGCCCACGTATGTCATGTAACATGCTATTCCCATATTTTTTATGTATTCTCATCTTTCATATTACGAGGTATCGTTTAATGCCACCTGATTGTCCTGTAACATGCCATTCCATATTTTTTTTTAAATTCTCATCTTATCACTTTGTATGCCACTTGATTTTATCATGTATAATATAACATTACTGTGATGTGAGTGAGAGAGTTAGTGTGTGTGTGTGAGAGAGAGAGAGAGTGAGAGGGAGAGAGCGCAAGAGAGAGAGAGAGAGAGAGAGAGAGAGAGAGCACAAGAGAGAGAGAGGGAGAGAAAAAAAAAAGAGAGAGTTGAATTGCATCACTAATTTTTACGCTACATAATGTATATGTACAATTTTTTTCTCCACTTCTTGCAATTGCGAGAATTCTCACGACAATCGTCATTGTCTCAATTGTGTTTAAAGTGTGGGAGTTTGTTCTTACTAGTTTCAGTGATCATGTGAGGCATCATGTATTTGTCTAGATGTGAGGATGTATGTATGGGTGTGTATGTGAGGGATATGTGTGTGTGGGGAATGTGTGTGTGTCTGTGTAAGAGAGAGAGAGAGAGAGAGAGAGAGAGAGAGAGAGAGAGAGAGAGAGAGAGAGAGAGAGAGAGAGAGAGAGAGAGAGAGAGGGGAGAGAGAGAATTCAGTGCTCGCATGTCCTGTAACATGCCATTCCATATTTTTTGTGTATTTTCATCTTTCACATTATCATTTTGTATGTATGACACTTGATTTTATCATATATAATATAACATTACTGTAATGTGAGTGAGAGCGTTAGTGAGTGAGAGAAAGAGAGAGAGAGAGAGAGAGAGAGAGAGAGAGAGAGAGAGAGAGAGAGAGAGAGAGAGAGAGAGAGAGAGAGAGAGAGAGAGAGAGAGTTGAATTGCATCACTAATTTTTAAGTTACAAACTGTATATGTACAATTTTTCTCCATTTTCTTTACAATTTTACGACAATGCTCACGACAATCGCCACTGTATGTGTGTGTAAAGTGTGGGAGTTTGATCATAATAGTAGGTTGGGGGATCGGGAGATGTGTGTGTGGGTGGATTCGTGATGTGTGTGGGTGGGCTCAGGATGTGTGGGTGGGCGGGGTGGATTTGTGTGGGTGGGTGGGGGATTTGTGTGTGGGTGGGTGGGTGATTTGTGTGTGGGTGCGTGCGAGATATATGGGTGTATGGGAAGATGTGTTTGTGGGTGGGGATGTGTGTTTGTCTAGGTGGTTGTGGGTGAGTGGGTGGAGGAGGATATGTTGGTGGATGATTGATGGTGGGTTATGGGATGGGTGGGGGTATATGTGTGGGTGGGGAGATGTGGGTGTGGGGATATGTGGTGGGTGGGAAATGTGTGCAGGTGGGGGTGGTTGTGGGTTTGGGGATATGTGTGTGGGTGAGGGATGTGTATGGGTGTGGGATGTTTGGGTGGATGGGTCGGGAGTGTGTGTGGGTGAGAGATGTGTGGGTGAATGTGTGTATGGGATGTGTGTGGGTTGGGGGAGGGGTGCGTGTAGGGTGTGGGTGATGGATTTGGAGATGTGTGTGTGAGTGGGGGATATGTCTGGCTGGGTGGGGGTGTGTGTGGCTGGATAGAGGATGTATGTGTGGGTAGTGAGGGTGATTGTAGTTGGGGGATGTGTGGATGGGTAGGAGATGTGTGGATAGATGTGTGTGTGGGTGAGGGATGTGTCTTTGGGGTGTGGTATTGTGTGGGAGGGGAGCTGGGTGTGGATAAATGATGTTTGTGTGGGTGGGTGAAGGTGTGGTTGGGCTTGTGGGTGGGTGAAGGATGTGTGTGAGGGTGGGGGATGTGTACTTAGATGGGTGGTTGGGATGTGTGAGTGTGGGTGGGTACATATGAGATGTATGTGTTGATGAGTGGGTAAGGGATGTGTGGGTGTTAGTGGTTGAGGGATAAGTACGGGTGTCTAGGGATGTGTGAGGGGATGAATGTATGGGCTGTGTGTGCGTGGATGGGAGGTGTGTGTTTGTGAATGGGGAATGTGTTGGTGGGTGGGGATGTGTGTGAGGGATGTTTGTATGGGTGGGGAGATTTGTTGGTGGGGATGTGTGTGTATATGGGTAGGGGTGTGTGGTTAAGGGATGTGTGGCTGGGGGAATGGGTGGATGGAGGATGTGTGGTTGGGTGGAGGATGTGTGGTTGGGTAGAGGATGTGTGGGTGGGTGATTGTATATGAGTTAGGGTGTGTGGTTAAGGGATGTTTGGTTGGGGGATGGGTGGGTAGAGGATGTGTGGGTGGGTAGAGGATATGTGGGTGGGTGAGTGTGTGCAGGTTAGGAGATGGTGGGGGATGTTTGTAGGTGTGGGCTCGGGATCTGTGAGTGGGCTGGGGGAGATGGGAGATTATGTGGGTGAGTGCGGAATTTGTGTGTGGGTAGGTGCGGAATATGTGAGTTGACGGGGAGATGTGTGTGTGGCTGAGGAATGTGTGTTTGGTTGGGTGGTTGGAGGTGTGTGGGTGGAGGAGGATATTGGGTGAGTGATTGTTGGTGGGAAATGGGACGGGTAGAGGATATGTGAGTGGGTGGGGAGATGTGTGTAGGTGGGGGATGTGTGGGTTATTGAATGTATGTGTGCTTGGGGTGTGGGTGGATGGGATGTGTGGTGGGTGAGAGGTGTGTGTGGGTGGGGAGATGTGTAGGTGTAGGGATGTGGTGGATGGGTTGGGGAATGTATTGTGTGTGTGTGTGGTTGGGTGGGGGAGTTGGAGTGAATGGGGGATGTGTGGGTTGGTGGTGGATGTGTCTCATAACATAGTAATATGCATTGATTATGTTTACAAAATTCATATGACAATGTTTTTTTCCTATGCACTGTTGATGAAAGAAATATGAGTGATTGGAAGGGCCGAATGTAAGACGGGCCTGCGTGCCCAATTTGTTACCCTTTGAAAATAAAGTCTGTTCGTTCGTTCGTTCGTTCGTTCTCTCTCTCTCTCTCTCTCTCTCTTTCTCTCTCTCTCTCTCTTCCTGTCTCTGTTTTTCTTCCATCTCTTCCAATCTCTTTCTGTTCCCGTGGTTATTTCTCTCTTACATCTTTCTTTCCACCCTCTTTGTTCTTTCTCTCATTCACTCTGCCATGTATTCAAATTCAGCCACTAAGAGAAACAATTCTCTCACTAACACTGTGCAATATTTGTATACTTTCAGCTGTAAGGGAAAGATCGCAACGATGATGAAGTCAAACGTCATGCAGTACTGTGTCATCACTATGGTTATCGCTGACTGCCTCATCATCGTTCTGGAGCTTCTCATCGACATGGATTACATCCAATGTAAGGCTTCATCGGCATCGTTCATTACCATTCACATCCTTACCTCAAACCTCATCAGCATCATTCATTGCCATTCACATCCTTACCTCAAACCCCATCAGTATCATTCATTGCCATTCACATCCCTACCTCAAACCTCATCAGTATCATTCATTGTCATTCACATCCTTACCTCAAACTCCATCAGCATCATTCATTGCCATTCACATCCTTAACTCAAACCTCATCAGCATCATTCATTGTCATTCACATCCTTACCTCAAACCCCATCAGCATCATTCATTGTCATTCACATCCTTACCTCAAACCCCATCAGTATCATTCATTGTCATTCACATCCTTACCTCAAACCCCATCAGCATCATTCATTGTCATTCACATCCTTACCTCAAACCCCATCAGCATCATTCATTGCCATTCACATCCTTACCTCAAACCCCATCAGCATCATTCATTGCCATTCACACCCTTACCTCAAACCCCATCAGCATCATTCATTGTCATTCACATCCTTACCTCAAACCTCATCAGCATCATTCATTGTCATTCACATCCTTACCTCAAACCCCATCAGCATCATTCATTGCCATTCACATCCTTACCTCAAACCTCATCAGCTTCATTCATTGCCATTCACATCCTTACCTCAAACCCCATCAACATCATTCATTGTCATTCACATCCTTACCTCAAACCTCATCAGCATCATTCATTGTCATTCACATCCTTACCTCAAACCCCATCAGCATAATTCATTGCCATTCACATCCTTACCTCAAACCCCATCAGCATCATTCATTGCCATTCACATCCTTACCTCAAACCTCATCAGCATCATTCATTGCCATTCATATCCTTACCTCAAACCCCATCGGCATCATTCATTGCCATTAACATCCTTACATAAAACCTCATCAGCATCATTCATTGCCATTCACACCCTTACATCAAACCCCAACAGCATCATTCATTGTCATTCACATCCTTACCTCAAACCTCATCAGCATCATTCATTGTCATTCACATCCTTACCTCAACCCCATCAGCATCATTCATTGTCATTCACATCCTTACCTTAAACCCCATCAGCATCATTCATTGCCATTCACATCCTTACCTCAAACCCCATCAGCATCATTCATTGCCATTCACATCCTTACCTCAAACCTCACCTTCTCCCTTTGTGAACTCACATACGTCTTTAACCTATAGCCCAACAATCAGCCAGGTTATGTGGATGTGTATTTTAGCAAATTAGTAAACAGGCGAAAAAATCCATAGAAACCTTGGAGATGTGGTTTTATAGAAGAATGATGAATATTTGGAAAGCCAAACTGGGCAGTCTGGACAGGTTTAGAAAAGCTAAGTCGCAAAGTAAAATTATCACAAACATCAGAAAAAAGGCAGTCATAATTATTTGGCCACATTATGAAAAGACAAAAACTGGAACATATTGCGACAACCGGAAATATTTGTGGAATGAGTGATGGAGGAAGACAGCTAAAGAAAATTCTTAACAGCCTTGTGTCACGGCACGGAAGGGAGTCAACATATGAAGTGATCCATGTCATCGCAATTTATGGAGAAGCATAATCGCCCTCGCCAGCCGGATGGCACTTCAATATGATGATAATGATGATGTAGTTAGGCTGATAGCATTCACGACTTCCACCTGAAACTACTTGTTGTTAAGCTTCATTGGTTATGTCTTATTAATGTGAAGGTGTCTCAATAAAAATGAAATGTTACTAGGAGGTTGGCCGACAGGAAAAACACCTGCATATACAGACGAACGTTTCGTACAAAGAATCTTTATCAACGATCAAGGAAAAACATAAACTGGCTAAAACGAGAATCCTTAACTTTGAATATGTTAAGGCAGTGGTTCTCAACCTTTTTTGGCCCGTTCCCCCATTTACCATATTATTAGGACGTCACTCCCCCCCCCCCCCCACCATATTTTTAGAACGTCATTCCTCCCTTTCGTATTTCCTCCCTAAAATTTCCTCCTGCCCCTACACAGTATATGTAATAATTGAAGCTAAATTTAATAGCACATACTAAAACAAGTCTAGACATCTACATAAAACGTGATTTGTGGATCTACTTACGTTAAAAAATGAATTTCAGAAGGGTGATACATTCAGAACCGTAAAGTATGAAGGGAAAAACAATATCAAGTAATCGGTTCTTGTATTAACGCGATCTAGAAATAATTTTACTCCCCCCCCCCCCCCCCCCCCTGGAAACTCTAAAATCCTCCCCGGGGGGGGGGGGGGGGATTCCCCACCGGTTGAGAACCACTGTGCTAAGGCAATCAGATTGGCGGGGGGAAAAAACTTAAGAGTAGACAGCCTTTTCAGATCCCAAGTATTCACGGTAGTGGTCTGTTTCGTTTTGTTTTGTTGTTGTTTGGTGTTTGTTTTGTTTTGTTTTAGCGTTGGTTAATATAGACCTTGGTTGAAACGTTGGTCTGTATCTGTGTGTGGTATTAATTTCGTCGACTTTCCTAGTTATATTTTGTGCTTTTTAAAATCCCAGTACTAGCTCTGCAGCAGGCAGCTACCTGTTTTCGATACTATGACGGTAGTCATTCTAGAAATAAACAAATATCGCATGTCATCACGATGACATCACATCAATATACCGTATTTTACGGACTATAAGACGCTTACGGACTATAAGAAGCACCGTAAGTTTTAAGCAATTTAAAAAAAAAAAAACAACAACATTATATTATTATATTATATTAATTTCGAGTATAAGACGCACCTGCAGTTTGGAGGCAATTTTTTTGAAGAAAAAAGTGCGTCTTATACTTTGTAAAATACGGTAGCTATTGCCACTAAACAAGAAACACCATATTTCTGTACACATGACTGATATATGTATAAATATATCCCATAAGTCCGTGGTCTATCTGGCTACCCACTTCCCCACCCGTAAGTCTGCCTGCTTGTCTGTCTGCGTGTCTGCCAGTCTGTCTGTACACTTGTCTGCCTGTCTTTATAAAAACATGCACGTTCTATTCAGAAATTCAATACATTTCTCTTACATAAATTGGCTACAATATGAAATCAATATTTCTAACATGAATGAATGAAATGTTAATTTTCCAATGTATAATACTCGTACCTTACTGCTAATAATAATACACAGGAGCAGAAGAAGAAGAAGAAGAAGAAGAAGAAGAAGAAGAAGAAGCAGCAGCTACCATTATACATTCTTTACATCAATACTTATTTTCTTAGCTGACTTCGGGTGCATCAGTTCGTACTTAGCCTCTCACGCCAAATGTTGGGGCCTGTAAATTTCTTTGTATCGGTGCCCATTTTGCTCGGCTTCCCATAACTGCTGTCACAGCCCAACAGCCTCGCTATCACAACAAGCTCGGCTGATAAGAGGACCGTTTAGATGGCCCATGATCCATAGTGGTAAATCCTTGTATTCTCGAGTACTTCACGTTGAGTCAGTTGTGAGTGAGTGGCACCTTACCGTCTTGACAGACGAAAGTATGTGTATTAAAATTTGGGCAAAATTCCATCTCAAAATGCCTGGGCATGGATTGAGAGAACATGTGTTGCCCATGTAGCATGATCCCTCTCTCGGCCTTGCCTTGTTACATCGAAAGGAGAGGATAACCAGTACGTCTGGAACAAGGTAGGCTGCAGATGCTGGCGGCTCAGCATCAAACCTCCAAGAGCAGGAGGTGAGTCTCATCTCCAAGAGAAATCTCACCATTGTTATATTCAGATACATTCTTTATTTCATCCTCATTCAAACATAATTTTCCTCGTTTTGACAAAAGTCAGAAAAATCTCAGGTGAATTATATTTATATCAGAAAATCCCTCAAATCAAGTTATGATTTTCTTCAAAATCTTCCTCAGAACTTACAATGGTTTTCTTAATTTGAATTCTACTTGATACAGTCCTCGCGTCTTCTGAATATCCGTCATTATAGTCTCCTAGATTGTCCTTTGTTCTCTAACAACGTTATGTGAGGCAGCGTGTATGTGTGAGTGTGTGGTTGGATGGGTGTGTGTGTGTCTATGTGTGTTTATGTGTGTGTGTGTGTTTATGTGTGTGTATGTGTGTGCATGTCTGTATGTGTGTGAATGGGTGTATGAGTGTGTATGTGTATGTATGTGCTTATATGTATATGTGTGTTTATATGTGTGTATGTGTGTGTGTGCTTGTGTGATTATGTGTGTATGTGTGAGTATGTTTGTATGTGTGTTTATATGTGTGTACATGGGTGTATGTGTTTGTGCGTGTGTTAATGTGTGTGTATGTGTGTGTAAGTATGTATGTATGGGTGTGGACGTGTGTAGGTGTGTATTGCGTGGGTATATGTATGTATGTGCGTGTGTGTATATATGTGTGTATGTTCATGTATGTATGTGTCTATGCTTATGTGAGTATGTGTAAATGCACGCAGCGTATGCGAGGGAGTGTGTATCTGTGTGCTATGCGAGGGAGTGTGTGTTTGTGTGTTAATTGTGAGGATGCTCACGATAATCGTCAGTGTATGTATGTGTGTGTGTGTAAAGTGTGGGAGTTTGTTCATATTAGTTTAGAGATTGTGAGGCAGCGTGTATGTGTCTAGATATGTGAGTGTGTGTGTATGTGGGTGGATGTATGCGTGTGTATTGTGTTTATGATTGTGTGTTTATATGGGTGTATGTGTGTTTGTGTGTGTATTTATGTGTATTAGTATGCGTGTGTATATTATGTGTGTGTGCGTGGATGTGTGTATATGTGTGTATGTGTGTGTATGTGTGTGTATGTGTATATGTATGTGTGAGCATGAGTGCGTATGTATGTGTGTCTATGTGTGTATGTATGAGTGTGTGCGTGTATGTGTGTATATGTGTGTGTATTTGTGCGATATGTGTGTATGTGCGTGTGTGTGTATGTTTGTTTGTATATGTTCGTGTATGTATGTGTATATGTTTATTTGGGTACGTGTGCATGCATGCAGTGTAT
>JACEFZ010018689.1:37500-308300 GCA_014155875.1 Cepaea nemoralis | reverse complement strand
TAAGCAAATGGCCGCAATGCGATGACATGTCTTTTTTCATCATCATCATAATACGACATACCGATAAGCATGGGTGGTCATGTTTGGCCGCATCACACGATTACCAGAGTCAAGGATCAGCTCTGTGTTCTTCACTTACCATATAAACAACAAACCCCAAGGCATAACACGTGGTTACTTTTCTTTACTGACCATATAAACAATACATTTTCACATGCAGGTGCGAGGCCATCTACATAGGTAGAACAGAGCGACAGTTACAAACACATTCCGAACTGGGTGGACAAGATAATACACACAGAAGATGGTAGCCTAGGCAGGCCGACACACCGGAACAGTCCAGCTTCATCGGTTGCGAGACACGTGCTCAAGAGTGGTCATGTGGTTGAAAGAGACAGTGCCTTCCATGTGTTGTTCAACACACAGAGTAGTCGGTTGTTAAGGTTTGCTGAAGCCATAGTGATCAACCTGCGTAAGCCGGCCTTGTGCAAGCAGAAAGACATGTTAGTCAGTTTAACATTACCGTGGTAGACAATCGACATTACTGTGCGAATATGTGTATCTTTCAGATTGAAGGATTTATCTAGTTATTTCACTTTATGTTGTGTGAGTTCTACAGTATGTACCTGAATCAATCAATCAATCATGTGCCATGCCGGAAAGCGTGGGCGGTCATGACTCGCCATTTCACTCGATCACCAGTGTCGTGGATCAGCTCAGTGTTCCTGTCTCGTCCATGCCATGTGGCCAAGCCATCCAGGTATTTTCCTCTCGGTCTTCCTCTTGGTCTGTTCCCCTCGATCTTGCCAGTTGTCACTAAGTTCTCCAATCCATTTCTTCTCATGACATGTCCACAAAACTTTGACTGTCTACGTCTAATTTCTCTAATCAGTTTACGATGTTCATTTGTCTCCTGTAGTACTTGGTCACTGGTTTTTCTGTCTGTCCATGGTATTCTTTGCATTTTCCTCAGAAACCACATTTCTGCAGCCATCAGATGCTTTTCAGCTTGACTGCTCATTGTCCAAGTTTCACATCCATACAAAAGAACAGGCTCTATGTATCCCCTCAACACTCTTTTTCTCGTTTCAATTGACATCTTCTTATTGGTCAGAATGTTTTTAATCTTGCTAAAGGCTACTTTCGCCATGGCGATTCTTGTTCTAATCTCTTGAAGGCATCTCCCATCAGATGTTATAAACTGTTCCAAGATAATTGTACTGATTCACTTGTTGAAGAATATTTCCATTTACTTGTATATTACATTGTGGCACTTCTTCCTTCCTACTGACGACCATAACCTGAGTCTTTTTACAATTTAATTCTAACCCCAGTTGTTCACTGTGTACAACAACCGCATCTACTCATTGTCTGCAATTAATACTGTATCATCTGCATATCTAATGTTATTGATGTTTTGTCCTCCAATGCTGATTCCATTTATATCCTCTACATTTCTGAAAATATTTTCACTGTACAGGGAAAAAAGATCTGGAGACATCACACATCCCTGCCTAACACCTCTCTTAATTGGCTGATACTTTCCCACTTCATTATCAATCCTTATTGCAGCTTGTTGTTTCCAATATATGTTTTTATAAGTCTAATGTCTTTCCCATCAATTTGTAGATCTGCAAGCATATCCACCATGCTGACATGTCTAACGCTGTCAAAAGCCTTTGTATAGTCAATAAAGCAAAGATGTATATCCTTGTTTACTTCTATAGCACGTTCAATAACTGTTCAATAACTGTTGTACCTGAATAGATGCAGCGAAATATGACAGGCAATAATCGTGCAATCTATTATTTGTGTCTTCGTTATTCAAATACATCTTCAGGCGTTTATATTGTCATGAAAATGATCACATTCGCTACTTACCACATAAACAATATGGCCTAGGTTGTGGCAAATGGTCCTGTTCTTTGCTTTTCAATTGCGTTACTTGCCATATACTATACATAATAAGACTAAAAATTGGTCCCTGACTTTATCCTACTTGTATAAATTGGTTTCAATTATACTGTACGCATCCAAGTATCACGGCTTGTATTACCATTGGAGACTATCTCGTGGACAAGGAGAATCGATTTTTAAACAGCGTGCCGCAATATCTGCATAGTGTTAGCCGGAGTCCGCTTATTTCCAGGAAGGTGGAAAGGGGTGGAGGTGGGGGGGGGGGAGGGAGGATTATATGCCTAGTGAGAACTGATGATAATAAACATGTAACGATGTTTGCTAGGAGGGAAGAGATTTAAGTTCTATATATTCATATATCAGTAAATCAATTACGTGCTGGCTCCACAGTGCAGTGAGCTGAAATAGATCTCCAACACTCTCTATCTTTCACCCTGGTTGTGCAAGCTGAGAGGTTGCTATCCTCCTTATCTTGATGTTATCTTCCAACTTACACTGCTCACTATACCTTGCTGCATGCAGCACATGTCATTTCTCTTTGTTGATGTATAATGAATGAGGAAGAAGTGAAATGCAGAAGAAGGAAGAAGCATATTTTCAATCGATCTCATGACAATAACGAGAACGTTTATCATGAGGTACACTATCAGATTGTATATGCGCACATTTATCTCCACCAATCTCGGTCCTTGGTGTAAGGATGACCTCATCAACATGTGCCATACCGATAAGCGTTGGTGGTCATGTTTCGACATCTCACACGATCACCTGAGTCGTGGTTCAGCTCTGTGTTCTTGCCTCGATCATGTGCTTGCTTGCGTCGCTGGCTGTGAACTCCTATATGTCGGATGAAGACATCCTTTTGTCCAACATCAATGTGATGTCATACCGAACTGAGATTTGCGTGAGTATCCGTTGTCCCATGTCTGGCTTATTGGTGTGCAGACTGGTGGATCCTCGCCGTGCAGGCAGATACTCTCCGACTTCGGAAGAATCAGCGATCCCACTACGTTAGCCAGGACCCCGAAGGGACCTGTTGCACAGGACGCACGACTAGGACGTTAGCCAGGACCCCGAAGGGATCTGTTGTCCAGGACGCACGACTAGGACGGATTAGTAGGTCTTGGCCAGTAAAATCTGTAGAATAGAATGAAACATCCCGATCATGTCTCGTGGCTATATATTTATCTCTCTGTCTCCCCCCCCCCCCCCCCCCCCCCCCAGTCTTGTCCGTTATCATTAAGTGTTCTGCTTTATTTCTTCTCATGAAGTGCCGAAAATATTTGCTTAAGACGGACATTTCACACTGTAACATCCAAGAAATGAGAACATCATTGAACAGGTGAATCGGTATATTGTCTTGGAACAATCAAAACACATGGGAGGGGTATACTGCTACCTAAGGCGGCTGTGCGGCGAAGTGGTTACAGACGCAATTCGTAATCCCGCATACCACGTGCGAAATACAGTTGCAGGCGGTTTGACAGCAGACTGCATAGCTTTGGTTTTCATACAATGGTATGAGTGTCGGTCGTTCAGAAATCAATGGCAAACTACTGAACGTAAACATGCCAAGAAATCACAAACATGCCAACAATTATGTGATTGATTGCGACGTCCTGTAAAGGATATACAACTAACCTTTTTAAAGAGGATGATCTAATCCATCTATTCAAGAAGTTTCTGGGCTTTGAATTATGGTTACACCTGAATACAGAGAAAGATTAAGTGGTGTCTTCCCCTTACCTTCCAGATCCACAGGGGAAAATACTATCTTTGACAGCAATTCCCGATTGTCAGTACACGTAGGTGTCTTGCTCTGCGGATTAATACAAGACCGCATGATCATCATCATGTGTCATGCAGATAAGAAGATAGTACGGTTCGCCTTCTCGCACAATTATCTGAGTCGTGGATCAGATTTGTGTTTTTGTCTAGATTATTCCATTTGGCCTATATCTCACTATATATGTCTCTTTTCTCTGCTTACTCTTTTCACATCAATCTACTAGTCGTACTGAACATTCAAGTTTTGTATTTCCTTCAAATACTGAGCCTAGCTATCTTGACAATCTACGTATAATATCTCAAATAAATTTAGATTCCTTTGTTTCTGCAAGACCTGCTCTCCAGGGGTGTCTAGTTGGTCATGCGTCGAAGTACACTTGTCCCTGCAGCCAGACTCTATCGTCATTTCGAGGTGACAGGTTCGAATCCCGGTCGGTAACTATAGCTTTTAACTTTTATGTTGTTTAGTGCGTCCTCTAATATCTACTTCCTTCGTATTCTACGAGCGCCAAATAATACTGTGTGTGTTTATTTATGGATTGTTTCTGCAAGGTCTGTCTTATTTTATTTTACTGTCCGTTCCTGGCTTTCTTTACATTTTCTTTGGAGACCATGGTTTCACTGCCAGCAGATAATTTCAGCCCATCTGCTTGTTGTTCATATTTCACACGCACATAACAATATACGTTCTACATATATATATATATATATATATTATATATATATATATATATATATATATATATATATATATATAGATATATATATATATAGCTCGTTGTCTCACTATAGTTGACATCTTTTTATAACTTTTTTTTTTTTTGGCATATCCTTTATAGGACGTCGCAGTCAACATCAGCATTTTTCAGCTGCTGTTGATGTACTAGGCAAGATTACGCTCAGTAGTTTGTCATTGCTTTCTGAGCGACCTGGCTCACATACTCCGTAAGTTATCGACGCATCGAGAACCGCTACCAATTCTCTCGCACATGTCGTTACTCACGAGAGTATACGGGATTACGGAGAAAGACGTGAACTCTTAGGCTAGTACCGTACAACAGTAGACGGTACTACCCGTCGAATGTTGGTCGGCGCTCATTAAAGCCGACACCCCATATTGTTCCAACGGCTTCGGGCTAAAGGCGCGAAATATGGAGGGTACAGGCTTTATCCTGGTGCAAGGAAATGAAACCTACAGATTAAATGTCATGTCAGGGCTGAACAGACTGGTCGGCAACTTGTTTAGTATTGAAGCTCTGACAGGAGGAGAGTTACAGCATTGTTTGCTGAACCGGCAGCTTCTGCAGCTTGTCTTCTTCCAAACCTATTGGTTTTACCTTTTATCTAGAGCAACTAGGCAGGCCTAGAGGAGGATTATGCTGCATGGCCAACCCATTACGAAACATCTTCCAGCAGATGTTCTAACTGTTCCAATACAGTTCTATAGATTCACCTTGTAAGAATGCTCATATTTACTTGAACATTACATGATAGTATTTATTTCTTCTTTGGGATGACCATCATAATTTCTGAAATTCCATCTTCAGAACTGGAAGTCCTTAAGTATCATAAGGAGTATCCTACTACTCTTTTCATGAATCTCTGTAAGAGTTGTTTGTGTACGCTGACTAAGTATCCATAATCTTATCCTTTGCAATGTTGAGTTTGTTTAATTTTCAGGCAATCTGTTTATTTTCATGTTCTTTTCTTACAAAGCAAGTAGTAGTCCATTATCAGCGCTTATAGCGCACTGTGCATATATTGTTAGACACATATTGTATCGATCAACCACGTCGGGATATGTTCAGTATCACATGGACCGCCTTTACTTATGAAGAAATGTCCTGGTACTACCGCTGAGCACAGAGACGACAGGCGAGTGCTAATCAACAACGCTATCGCGGCGCCGTTCTCCAACTTCTTCTTCTTCTTCTTCTTCTTCTTCTTCTTCTTCTTCTTCTTCTTCTTCTTCTTCTTCTTCAGCGTTCCGAGCCATTGAGGTTCTTTGCTGCAGATACAATCCGTCTCCATTCGTCTCTCTGGTTGACCTTCTCCAGCTACTGTTATTAATTTGTTTGCTTATCAATTTAATATTGAAGCCGTTATGTTTCAATTTCTTGGCAATTTTCATCAAGCTATACTTTGTTTTGTTGGGGTTCTTTGCCTACTTTTCTATTCTTTCTTAGAAAATTTTAATTCCATATATTGCATGAGTATTTTTATTGGCTCGTATGGTTTCCATTAGTTTTAAAATGTCTTCAGACATCCATTTATTATAGCCTGTCAATTCTAATACACGCATAGTTGTTTCTGCACCTTGTGTGAGTTCTTCAATACTTTCCATTGATCATTACCATCATGAAATATAATTCTAGATCAGACAATGTACCAAATCTGTTCTTTATTTCCATGATGAATTTGTCTTTTATCTTCTCATTCTTTAGTACACTAAAATATAATTTAATGTTTATTCTTTTGTATTTCAAATGGTTTAGTTGTATGAATTTTTGGCTATAAATAATTTATTATCACTGTAGCAGGCTGCATTTCGTAATGGTTTTTGCGACGTTTAAAGCATTTGGAAAACTTTCTATAAAGACTTTACTATGTCCAGAACCTTCTGAATGTCATTGTTCCATGTGTTTCCAATATCGCGCTCTCTTGTCCACTTTACAAGTCTGCTTTCTCTGTCTTTACAATCGCCTATTCCATCATTAGCTTAAGTACATCCATCTTGTTGGTTTACAACTGTTTTCATTAAGGTATCCGAATACGATATTTATTTCTGGGGTTTTGAGCGGCTTTAAGATATTAGTTAGGTATTTAATCGAATCTTAAAGACTTTTTTTAGGTATTTAGTAGAATATTCAAGACATTAGTTAGGGAGTTAGTCGAATCTTCAAGACATTAGTTAGGAATTTAGTCGAATATTCGTGAAATTAGCTAGGCATTTAGTCGAATAGTTAAGACATTAGTTGGGTAGTTAGTCGAATCTTTAAGACATTATTTAGGTAGTTAGTCGAATCTCCGAGACAGTAGTTAGGTATTTAGTCGAATCTTCAAAACATTAGTTAGATATTTAGTCGAATCTTCAAGACATTAGTTAGGTAGTTAGTCGAATATTCATGAAATTATCTAGGTATTATAGTCGAATATTGAAGACATTAGTTGTTATGTAGTCGAATATTCAAGTTAATAGTTAAGTAGTTAGTCAAATCTTCAAGCCATTAGTTAATAAGTCTCAATCCTACAATTACTGCCGTCTGTTGGGGCATACACTTGAATAACGTTGATGTTGATACCAACGGGTTTATAATGTGACTTTACCGGCAATATTCTTGTCATATCATTGCTCTCTATCCGATAATAGATTTGTTTTTTGTTTTTTTATCTTCCAAGATCCATAATATGTGCTACATCTCTTTTTTGTTTCTCTCCCTAGAGATCTCTCTCTAGAGAGACTAATTCTATATACGTCAAATGTCAGAAATATATGATCGCCACTATATAAAAAAGTTTAGAACAATACTACCTTTTGACAGATTAACCTCAACGTAACACTCATTCTTTATAACACATGTCTCTTTCAGCAACTATGAACATTATCATTTGCTGCGTTATGTTCAGTACAGTAGCCTGCACGATGTCTCTGGGGCACTAGACACGTTTTTCATTTTTGGCAAATGATATTTCCTATATGTCTGGTCACTAAATCGGTAATTGTCAGACAGACTGACACCAAACTGGACAAACAGAGCGGCAAGCAGACATGCAGGCAGACAGCCAGACAGATCGATAGATCTACAGACATGCATTGCTTTCCTGAACCTTCCCGGAATGGATGAACATTTCCGTTCTTTTATTCAAATAGCCAAGACGTCTGCTGACGATATTTCGTGTTAGAAGTCCACATTTCGTATCTCTTTTTTGTTTAGACGGACGCTGCCTTTCTTGAATGTAACATACCAGTGTAAAGTCCCGACTGTGTTAACATTCCTAGACTGTGGAAAGCCAGATTATGTTAACATTCCTAGACTGGAGTTCCGACTAAGTTAACATTGTTTGTTGACAGTGAAGTCTGGATAATTGCTTTGTAACATTCTAATATAATTTTCTCACAAGTACAGCTAGGCTGGACAGTAAACTTTGATGATAACACAACCAATAAAATTGATTATGTCGGTTCTTCGGATGGGTAATTTTATGGACGAATGTCTGAGAAATTCTATGAAAGCAACGGGGGAAAATTTGATTATTTTGTTTTCTATAGTGGAATACGCTAAAACAACAGATAAGCTTTGACGTCAGAGTAGCGGTTTCAACCCTCGCACCATTCATTTGAACTTTAACGGTATCTTCTCGTTCAGAAAACTATGGCAAACTACTGAACGTAAAATGTCTTAGTTGATCAACCTGTTTTTAACGGCGAAGTCCCGCAGAGGACATGAAACAATATATCATTATCATGTGCCATGCCGATAAGAGTAGGCGGTCATGTTTCGCCACCTCACTCGATCACCAGAGTCGTGGATCAGCTCTGTGTTCTTGTTTTGACCATACAACATGGTCAAGCCATCCAGGTATTTACTTCTCTGCCACCCCCTTGTTCTCTTCCCCTCGATCTTGCCAGTTGTTCTCTAATTTATTTCTTATCAAAACGTGACCAAACAATGTTGACTGTCCGCGTCTAATTTATGTAATCTGTTCACGGTTTTCATTTGCTTCTTGTATGACTTTATCTTTGCTTTTTTTTCTGTCTATCCATATTATTCTTTGTATTTTCCTCAGAAACCACATTTATACAGCCATCAGATGTTTTTCAGATTGTCTGGATATTTCCGTTTTGGTAGATGAATTTTATTTTCAAGCTACGTAACAGCTACAGCAGGAAATACCAACAGGAAATAAAAACAGTTAGATATGTGTAAATCCTGCGAAAAAATGGAAAATACTCAAGACGGACGCAGTGTACATACCTTAAACCAACTCCACTAACAAAATGAATTTGATAGGCATTGTTTAAAGTAAAGAAGTGGCATGTTATGACGGTCTCCCTAGCTTAGAGGTTAAGGATGCTGTTCGTAATCTCGTATACCTACATACGAAACATAGCTGCGAGAGATTCGGCAGCGGATCGCGTCGCGTTGGTTTCTTAGGGAGAGGTATGTGAGCCGGACGTCCAGAAAGCAGTGGCAAACTACTGAACGTAAAATGTCTTAGTTGATCAACCTGTTTTTAACGGCGAAGTCCCGCAGAGGACATGAAACAATATATAAACTTGCCAAGACGTCAAAAGCAGCTGGGAAAAAAAACGCTGGTGTTGACTGCAATGTCCTGTAAATAGGATATACAAAAAACAAAAAACAAAATAAATACATAAGTAAATAAATAAATAAAGTGGTATTTTATACCAGATGATGAGAACAAGACACTTTATCGTGTAGCAGATGGTTTGCCTCATTTATTTTCAAGAGTGTCAGGCTTCCATTCAACGATGAAAAATACAGATCATCTGTTGGATTCACCCCTCCCCTACTCCCCCAGGACATGCTGATGTGGTGGAAAACGAGCAGGCGGACAGACTGGCTGGGTCTGCACCCCATGGTGGAGTGTTCATACATGAATAGGCGGATGGGGTCCAGGGACCTTAGCCATCGTCTGTATAGTGCAGAAGAACAGATAAATGTTTACAGTTTGAAAAGAGTGGTGCTGTAGGGAGTGACTAGAGCAGTGGTTCTCATCCCTTTTTTGGCCCATGCACCCCTTCACCATATGTTCAGCAGTCATTCCCCCCTTTTAGTATTTGTTCCTTTTAAATCCCCCCTTCCACCCTTACACTGTGTACATAACAATGGAAGCTAAATTTAATACAACATACAAGAACAAGTCTAGACGTCTGCATAAAACGTCATTTGCGGGTCTACTTACGTTATAAAACGAATTTCAGAAGGGCGAGAAGTACAGAACTGTAAAGTATGGAGAGAAAAACAATATGAAGTTATCGGTTCTTGTATTAACGCGATCTTGAAATAATCTCAATTTCCCCCCCCCCCCTCCCGGAGACCCTAAAATACCCCGCTGGGTTGGGGGAGAGGGGATTTCCCCACGGTTTGACGTTTGGGAACCACTGGACTAGAGAATCTGGCAGATGCTCAAGAATCCGACAAAATACCATATGGACACGTAATCAGACTGCGATTGCTCCTGGTACTATTAATATTGGGACTCATCGCTGGCTGTTGCAAATAAGGACGAAGCACCTGTGGAGATGTCCCGAGTGTTGTGTTCTCGGTTCTTGACTCAGCTCAACTCATGGTCATGATCAAAATATCACCAATGTCCCATGTCTCTCATCGAACGGGTTGATCCCTGTCTCTTCTCTCATGAAGAATTTCACCAATCTTTAAAACATATCTATTAAGTTTAATATGGCGAAAGTATTTAATCTTCGGAATCACGAGGTGAGGACAACACTAGACAACACAAAACATGGCAGTTGTATGGGTTTCAGACCTCAGCCACGGAATATCGACTGTGTATATCGCGGTGGATGATCGGTCTTCGTTGAAGATTGGAATCTTATGGTAACCTCATTACTGTTCTAAGATCGACATAGTCTGATAAACTAGGTATCAATTGCGGTTGATTGATGTTTTCTATTTCTGGCAGTTGTAATCTTCTGCATGTTCTATTTCAACGTAAGTGTCTGCACGCATGTTTGTATGTTCATGTACGCTGCTTGTGTATGAATGCACATTAGTATGAGGGCGTGTAAATGTGTTTAGTTTAGTTTAGTCGTTGGATCAACATCACGGCACACGGTTTAACCCATAAGTGCTCCGTTTTCCTCCTAACTCAAACCTGAGTCTGGAGAAACTCAGCTCAATGCACGAGCTCCGTTGCATCGGCGAGGGTCCTGAAGTACTTTGGGTAGATTTTTAACTCGAAATGTTGCCCGGGCAGCGCCGTTAGGCTACTCTTTTTCGATTTCCAACTGCCAAGGGATGTTTTACGTGCGCAACAATACACACGGGCGTCCGATCTCACTACCCAGAGACCAGGGGAAATTTTATTACTGGAAGTCCAGGTGGATTTTTTAAATAAATCCCGGTCCTCACCGGGGCCTGAACCCGGGACCTCTAGCACTCGAGGCAGACACCTTACCTAGAGACCACTCAGCCTACTAGTGTAAATATGTGTTTGTGAGTACGTATGTATGCCTTTCCTTCGTGTATGAATGTTTGTGTTTGTTTATTCGCCTGTCTTCCGCCACAACGTCCCCTCTTAAGAGACGAACAAAGCCCACTAGTGGACTTCATAAATAAAGCATTGCCAATGACAGATACTTCTAGAAATAAACGGTATGCCATTTAAGAGGCTCTAAGATCGGCAATTATCATTGACAGAAAGCAGACTGGAAGATTCTTGTTTTGGGGAAACCTTCAGAACTCCCTACAAATCAAGGCCCTTTGTTATTCCCCAGCCCACCATCTGGCCAGCTCGTCTCTGTTTTAATGGTTTGTTAACATATACAATATCCGGGCCACCAGAACTCACGAGTAGTTAACTCTCTGCGAGGGAAGCTAATCCTCTGTAAATCCCATGACATGTTTATCGGTTCTTCACCGGAAGTTAAACTGATGTTAATTTTAACGGATTGGACAATGTCGTCTGTTTAAATTAAGTCTGAAACAATGATTGCGTGTCCATTATTTTGAAGTCTAGACTATGTCTCTATCAACCATGTTTTCAATTATTCCAGTTACCCTTACACTTTAAACCTCAGAAGATAAGTTATATCTGGGTCCATCGCCAGGCTCAGATTAATAATCCTGTGATTCGGATTTTAAATTGAAAGTTATTGTTGTCCGAAGATGGTAATGCTATTAATGATTTGTCACAGATTTAATATAGAATGGGATACATCTTAACATTCCCGCAGCCAACCAGAGCATGAATCTCCGTATAATGTACATAACAGAAGACCTTCTTACAGCCCATGTCGTGTGGCGTTGGTGATCATGTCTGTCCACAGCCTCCTGTCTCGTGTTAATAATTTCTGATAATAATGTTTCCCATGCCATGATAACAAACTGTCCAGATCTTCTCTCTTGGTGGCCCCATTTCTCCAACTTTTCCCTTGAGACGACAAACGCCAACTTACCCCTTCTCGTGACATGCCCAAAGAACTGTGGACGATCTTCTTCTGATACGAGTTCTCTTAGTGAGTTTAGCCTTCTGTAATATGACATCTCCAACGGCTTCCACACACGAGAGGACTTCAAATAAAAACATTAAATTTGTGTGCATATGTGTATGTGTGTGTGTGTGTGTGTGGGGTGGGGAGGTGAATATATTCTGAAAAAGTAAAGAACGAATATATCATTTGTTCGATGTATTCACCATTGTGTTCAATGCAATGCCTCCAGCGCCGATAGAGTGCTTGGCATCCTGTAACCAAAAACAAAAAAAATTATCTTGGTCGCATGTACAGGAAGTGGTCTCGCATAGGTCACGACTCTGGGATCACTAATCGGTGTGCCTGACAGAAGTCACGCTGTTTCGAAACTTCCTACTATGCTCATACACTTGCTGGAATGACAGGTATGCATCTTCATACGGGACCTTCATTCGCTGTGAATGTCGATGGGTGTCATCAAGCGATGCTACAGGCATTCAGGGATAAACTTCTCTCGCACCACACAAAAAGATTTGTCAGTCGTACGAGAGGAATTGATTATACATTTTATTGCCACTGGCTCTTACAATACATGAATACACAGAACTTCCTATCTCTAGTCGTCCCTAGCCCTACTGCTAAATCTATCTATTCACTTAAAGAAGGACGCATCGACTCTAAGCGATGTGTCCGCTACGAAGTCCGTCCCCTGTCTGCCCATCCTCCGCGTCCTGATTACACAGCACGCGGAGGGTCTTCATGCGCACTTCGGCTTTTGCGTGCTACATCATTCCACACGCTTAGAGTAGTAAGCCTACTCTTGAGTTCTATTCCAAGTTCTTGGTGTCTATCACGTTGAGGTGATTACACCGTGACCAGAGTGCTTACCCTCTGGTTGACACTTACGTGTCTCATGAGAGAACTGTTGATAGTTCTCCTCCCTATCTACTCCCTACACCTACCCTGCCCTCTTGTTGGGGCACTGGGTTACCTATAATCTACTTGAGGTAGACCACTCATTCAGGGTGGTCTTCCCTCCTATGTATTCTAGTCTTTGACACAAAGACTTTCACCCCTTCACTAATCAAACAACGGATAACAGAACGCTGTTCCTCTTTACGCTGTGCTGATGATGCCACCGTGTTTGTCTGCACCGTGATGTCACATGCTTAACACTCTCCTCATTCCTAACAACAATATTGACAGGTTACAAGACAATAGCATGGTAATTGTAATTCATATCACACTTTTAATGTTTTCATTTGAAGCCTCCTCGTAATTTCTCACTTTTCTGCTATGTGTACATGATTTGTTACCATACATCAAGATTGGTTTAATTTGTTACCATACATCAAGACTGGCTCAATAATGCTCTTTAGAACTGTTTTCCTCACTTTGATTGACAAGATAAATTGCATAGAAGGTATTCATCTTGTGAAATGCGGCCTTTGCTTGGGAAATTATGAATTTAACTTTCTTTATGCATCTGCTATTTTTAAAACGCCGGTCTCTGTGGCAAAGGACATTACGGACGCGATTCGTAAGCCCGTTTACCTGCGTTCAACTCACAGCAGCGACCGAATTGGCAGTAGACCGCGTTGCGCTGGGTTTTAAACTAGTTGGTATAGGAGACGGTCTTTCAGAAAGCAATGGCAAACTACTGAAAGTAAACATGACAAGACATCAAGAACAACAGTAAAATGTTGGTGTTGACAGCGATGTTCTGTAAACAAAAGATATGCAAAAAAAAAAATAAAAAAAATTAACAAACTCCGAATTTTTAATTCATTGAATTGTTTCAGAATAAATGTATTCAATTTAATGTTTCAGTTCAGATGGCATTTTCTTTTGTAGTTACCACTGCCACTGTTTTTTTTTTCTGTTCTTCAGACTAAATCCTTTGTGTTACACTTCTGTTACAAATATATCTATCATTTCTTGTAATATGAATATAAATACAACCAAACCTAAAGTAATGCATGTTGGCAGATCTTCAGGACCACTAAATTTGCCGATTAACAGTACACCTCGGAAACATGTGAAGAAATTTAAATATCTAGGAATTATGATCACAGAAGATGGCAGAATAGACAGAGAAATTGAAATCAGATTTTGAAAAGGAAATGCACATGTAAATAAACCTATACCGAAACATCGAAACCTACCCATGTCCACAGAACGACAGATAATAAATAGCATATTCACACCAACCCCATGCTACCAATGTCAAGCATGTGCAATATCCAAATCACAATTACATAAAATCATCACTTGCGGGATGAGATGCTTGCGAAGAGCTGCTAACTTAACAATCCGAGCCCGAGTAAGAAATAATCTTATCAGGCAGAGAGTGGGATAACACCTTGTGCCACATATATTGACTAGCAGAAGCTCAAATGGTTCGATCATCTCCTAAGAATATAACACCATCAACTGCCAACAATGGTACTACATCAAAGAAGATCTGCTACGAGAGGAAGAGGACGCCCGAGAAGAAAATGGATTGACGACATCAAGACATTGTACAAGCACATGAAATTACAATTTCTAGAGCCAGTTATCGAGCACTGCGACGTCATTTACTCCTCCTCACGACGGTTAACGGCAGACGTGGAAGGTGATGATGATGATTTCTTATAAACGCATGTCCATTTCAGAGACCAAAGCCGCGGTGTCAGCATGAAGCAGGATGTCGACATTATACCCACAACTGAAGCGCCTGGCATGTCATGTGTGGATCTAATTATAAGCACCAACTGAAGTTCCTGGTATTTCTTGTGTGGATCTCATTGTTTGTTTTTCACTGTACAAGAACATAACAGAAGATAGAAAATACACAGAAATATATAGGAGGCACCAGTAAATTGACATGAGTGCCTCTAAGTCTCTGAGAAATTTTGTATTTACGAGTCATCGAAAACAGTATCGACATCTTCGTCTTCACATACGTTGACTGATAACCTCCTTAGCATAATGGGCAGAAGCTCGCTTTAAGAGCCACTACCTATATTCTACTAGACCCATATATGTATTGACCAGTAGGCATTCGGTAAGTGTTGCGGTCAGTATCACACCTGTCGCCTTTTTTCCTCAAGACATTGCCAGGTTCCTATCTTAAGTTGAGTCGACCTGGGAGACCATTTCAACTTTAAACATCGTCCCATGTGGATTTGAACATCTGACCACTGGGTCCGCAGAGCAGAGCTGACCAGTTGTTAAAATAAAATGTTATGCATATCCTTTACAGGACATCGCTGTCAACAGCAGCATTTTTCAGCTGTCTGTTGATTTCTTGGCAAGATTACGCTCATTAGTTTGCCATTGCTTTCTGAGCGGCCGGCTCAGTTATCCCGCAAGTCACCAGCAGGGGTCGAACCGCTCCCAGTTCTCTCCCGCTACGAGACTCTGCGTGATAAACGGGATTACGGAGAAAGTGTTGTAACCCCTCAGCCAGAGAGACCGGCACCCAGTTGTTACTGGGTGTAAATCTTCCGAAATCGGAGAGTATCTGCCTGAACGGCGAGGAACCACCAGTCTGAACACCAATAAGTCAGACATGGGGCAACGTATACTTACGCAAACCTCAAGTCCTGTATGACATCACACTGATGTTGGACAACAGGATTTCTTCATCCGACATACAGGACCTCACGCTGGAGTTCACAGCCAGCGAACACAAGCAAGCAAGCACTGGGTGTAAACATGTTTGTTGTGTAGCAATTATTTAGGAATGAAACATGTGTGTGTTAATGTTACACTTTTGTGAAATGAAGACTTAATATAGGGTGTGCTTTTAATGACAGTGCTGTGTTTGAAAATGTTGCCAGTCCAAGTTTTGTATTTATCTGTCATGTTGCACGAACTTTACAGAGGGTGAATACACCACTTGGACCGGCAATATTTTCAAACACTGCACAGTCATTAAAAATACACCATAAATTACCAAGCGTCGGCGGGCGCATTAGTGACGCTGAGAGCGAACTACCCTGTTAGCATTATGATCATGGTAGGACTCGGGCTCGATATCTAGACTCGTCGCTTGCCAAAGTGACAGAAAGATTGGTCATCTTTTCTTCCTTACTTTGTGATCTACAAGATGTGATGCCGCTATCATATCACAGGCACAAAGCTGGAAGCTGCTTCCGGGACAGTTCATTTGTTGTTTTATCATGAGGCAAACATGACATGGATTGTGTCAGGCGGAACAACAATAATATATAGACATTGTTAATGGAGGTGTAATAACATTTCCCGTATGTATAATTAACAAGGCAAGCTGGTGTCTGCGCCATGGTAATCCCTGGTTGATGCTAAACCCCTGCTCGGTTGGTATTCATGTCGGAGATTCGCGCTGGCATTTAACAAAATATCACAACATGACACCATCACGCGGTGTGCTGCGACCTTCTTGTGCGTGTCCCTACTTGTGGGTGTCTGTGTGTCTATGTGAGGTGTGTGAGTACACACATACACACATACGCACGCCCGCCCGCCCGCCCCCCCCCCCCCCCCCCCCGCGCGCACACACACACACACATCCCGTTTATCCACCTGAGCAATGCAGCTGCGCGAGAATCTGTAGCGGTTCTCGGCGCGCCCTTTACTTACGGATATGTGTGCCGGACGCTCAGAAATCACTGGCAAACTACTGAGCGTAATCTTGCTAATAAATCAACAGCAGCGGTAAAATGCTGGTGTTGACAGCGATGTCCTGTAATAGGATATGCGAAAAAATTGCGAGAAGGAGAGAGAGAGAGAGAGAGAGAGAGAGAGAGAGAGAGAGAGAGAGAGAGAGAGAGAGAGAGAGAGAGACGGACAGAAGCGGACCGAGGCGGATGGGCTGATCACGAGAACGGACAGACTGACAGATAGTCGATTGGATCACGATACGATCGGATGGATAAGCGTAAAGGACCATGGTGCAAGGGGAAAGATTGGTTTAGCAGATGTAAAGACTGAATCCCTTGTGACACTTCACTTAGACAGACAACGCAATTAGACTAAGGAAGGGGGACAGACAGACAGACATAGAGAGAGAGAGAGAGAGAGAGAGAGAGAGAGAGAGAGAGAGAGAGAGAGAGAGAGAGAGAGAGACGGAGGGAAAGCGAGGATTGATAGATAAGCACACAGAGGGAGTTACAGAAGACGGACGAATGCATGATTGCGGGGAGGAAGGGTGGACTGAGAGACAATGCAAGAATTAACGGGAGGACTGATATTTAGACAGACAGGTAAACATATAAACAGAAAGACTGCACAGTAGATAGACAGGTAGACAGACAGATATATGAATGTGCGTGTAGGTAGCTGGGAAGTTAAGTAGGTATGAGGTAGGTAGAAAAGAAAGGTAGCGAGGGGGAACGAACGAACGAACGAACTTTATTTTCAAAAGGTTAAGAATTGGGCACACAGGCCTCTCTGACATTCTCCCGTCTTATCTCTATATTCTCATAGGTCGTGTCATTCATACACTACTTATGAAGCGAATCTTGGACAACAACGACAACAACAGAAACAATATATGCATTATAAATGCGTGGAAGATGTGCAGTTATCTATAATACATGTCTCACAGAAACTAATTTATGTCACGGCGATTATAAATAGCTGCGGCAGATGTATCGTACCACAGTCAGAATAATGTTTATTATACTAGCTGTCCTTTGAAATTATTATATGTTAAGATGATCTAGATCAGTGTTTCCCAACGTGGGGCCCACGCCCCACAGGGGGGCAATTCGATCGTTAAGGGGGGCAATTCGAAAATTGAAGAAATCGGCTGGATATAACAAAACGGGGAGACTTGAGACTGAAGTTACCTAAATTGTAACCTGACATAAAATCTCTATGCAGCAAGCATCAAGCGCAAGGATCTCACTAAATTTAAATAATTACTAATAATTAAAATAATATAGAAAAATCTTTCATTAAAATTATTTTGTACTTGAATTTCAGTTCTCAATTATATGTTTTGAAAATTTACTTACTGGTTTTGCTCAATAATTTCCTAGTGATTTCTTCCTAAAATCTATCGGTCCTTTGGCTAGGAATCGGGTGCATTTGCCATTTGCTGCTGCTTCCTCCTCCCCCCCCCCCACCCACAGTAGTGCGCTGGTCTAGTCGGGGGCCGGGATGATCAAATAAAAACCCATCACATATCTTCACCTTAGATGCGGGCCTGGTGGACCACTGTGGGCAATAGCTCACAGTGAGACTAAGGGTCCACAAAAAGAGGGGGAGGCGGGGGAACCAGCTTTGTCTGGGTAACCGCCAAACCACACACACACACACAAAATCAACCAACGCAACCGTCACACAGTGACGCGGGGCTCGGGTGGGGGAGGCTCTGACCCCTCTGGGAACCGTTAACCCTTCTTAAAAAAACATGTAAGTTTCTTTATTGAACATTTCAATTTTTGAATATTGAAAATGATGCATATGTTTAGGGGGGGGGGGGGCATAAGAATTTTAGAAAAGCTTAGGTGGGGCATAACACAAAAAAGGTTGGGAAACACTGATCTATAGTCTATGGATAAGATAAGCTATAGATAGTCTGTATGAGAGAGAAGGTATACATATGGGTGGGTATATATATGGATAGATAAGTTATTAGGTATGTAGTGCGACAGATAGACAAACAGTGATAAATGTAAGCCAGACAGACAGACAGACAGACAACAAACAGACAGACAGACAGACAGACAGACAGACAGACAGACAGACAACAGACAGACAGACAGACAGACAGACAGACAGACAGACAGACAGACAGACAGACAGACAGACAGACAGACAGACAGACAGACAGACAGACAGACAGACAGACAGACAGACAGGCAGGCAGGCAGGCAGGCAAACAGACAGACAGACAGACAGACAGACAAACAGATTTGATTTGATTTGATTTCATGTAAATTTATTTTAACAGGGTAACAAATTTGGCACGCAGGCCCGTTTGACATTCGGTCCTTCATATCACTCATTTTTCATTCATTAATAGTGTATGATACATAGGCAAAAAACACATTGTCAAATGAATATTGCAAACATAAGCAATGCATATTACAATGTTATGAGACACTCCCCTCACCCACCACACATCCAACCACCCAGCCTCAGGCACACATACATTCCGCCACCCACCCGCCAATCACCACATATAAATTCCTCCACACACACACACACACACACACACACATCCACACACACATCCTCCACCCACACACACACATCCTCCACCCACACACACACATCCCCCAACCCACACATACACATCCCCCAACCCACACACACCCACTCACGCACACATCTTCCACCCACACCTCTCTCACCCACCGACACACACAAACACATTCTTCACCCACACACTCATCCCCCTACCACACACACACACACATCCCCATCAACACACACATCTTCTCAACCACACACACCTACCCCCCCACACACACACACACACACACATACACACACACATCCCCACAGGTACATAAATCCCCTCCAACCCACCAACCCCACCCACATACATCTCCCAACCCACCCACACATCCCCCATCGACCCCTTAAACATCTCCCACCCACACACCCCCACAACCCACACATACATCCCTCACCCAGTCACCCCCACTTACACACAAATATCCCATCCACACCCACACCCATGCACACACCCCCATCCCCAAACCCAAAACAACACCCCCACACACTCCCACATACACACCCACACACCCACACTCACATTTACACCACCCACACACACATCTCAAACGCACCCATCCCCCACCCACCAACACCAACACTCCCCTGCCCATCAACTAAAACATCCATCACCCACAAATACATCCCCCACCCACCCACACACCCCTCCCACACACACACACACACTCAGGCACACATACATTCCCCACCACCCACCCGCCCCACCTACCCACCCATCCTCCACCCACACACATCCTTTCACCCACCCACATGTCCCCACCCTATCACCATCCCCCAGCCCACACACACGCATCCACCACACATCCTCCACCCACCCACATCCACACACCCTCAACCATCCAGCCAAACACACATCCCCGAACGACACACACATTCCCTTCTCCCAACCCACACATCCCGCAGACAGGATATGACCCGACAGGCAGACAGACAGAAACGTGTATAGGTCAGTCCAGTTTTCTGGTGTTGCAGTTTTCTACCAGCCTTTTTATGGGCTCACAAACTACCAAACTACCCTTGCACGTATTATCACCATTGCTGGTGTATGCCGGTAGACACATGATTGCCTGGTTTGGTTGATTGATTGAACTCGGCGCTCATCCTCAGCCATCTGAAACTATCTGTGATCTATCTCAAAATTTCTGTCTGATGTCCACTCACAATTATCGAATCATCACCTCACATGCCCTCCCTCCTGTCTTCTCGCTAGCACATTTGACAGGAAGGGCAGTGGTGCTGTGTCGCCAGGGCGCCCCGGACGCCGTCGCGGTGCATTTTTTATGTGATACGATCGCGTGTTGTTTCACAACATGGCAGTAAATTTTAGGTTTTATAATGTGCTTCATTTATCATTACTTTGGTGTGTGTCTGTTTGAACAAAATCTGACGTAATGTTATGAATTAGACATATATTAATCAATTTTATGCTGTGTGTGGTTAATTGTATGTGCCTTGTATGATGTCGATAGTTATGATGATTATGATGATGATGATAATGATGATGATGATGATTATGATGATGATGATGATGATGATGATGATGATGATGATGATGATGATGAACGACGCGTTTAACTCATTCTTTGTCCATACACATGCTATTACTTCTAGTGCGCTAGACTGATTGTTGCGTGTGGATTATCTTTCCGTATTACCAGTGTTCCATCAGCCGAACCAACTCCAACTTCAGAGGTACTTGTAATTCACGTCCCCAAGTCAAGGACGAGAAGTCAACATGTTAGTCCAATTGAACGGAGTACGGGTTAAACCCGATACCTCGGCAATAGCGCATCTGGTGTTGAAAATCGATCGATCTTATCCATTAGGCTTCCTCCGAAGTCGGAGAGTGTCTGCCTGTACGGCGAGGAACCACCAGTCTGCACACCAATAAGCCAGACATGGGACAACGGATACTCACGCAAACCTCAAGTCCTGTATGACATCACACTGATGTTGGACAACAGGATGCCTTCATCCGACATACAGGACTTCGCGTTGGAGCTCAAGCCAGCGAACACAAGCAAGCAAGCAAGCAAGCATCCATTAGGCCATGCACACCTCCTAACAATCAATATCATCATCACATTCATCCAACATACAGGACTTCGCATTGGAGCTCAAGCCAACGAACACAAGCAAGCAAGCAAGCAATCACCACCACCACCATTATCATCATCGTCGTCATCATCATCATCATCATCATCATTATCATCATCATCATCATCATCATCATCATTATCACATTAACATCATCATCATCATCATCATCATCATCAGCATCATCATCATCATCATCATCGTCATCATCATCGCAATAATAATAACAACAAAACAATAGGCTAACCGTCTTGCTTGTATTGTATGCCACTTTAATGGAAGTTAACTTCTAAACGCACAATGGCTACAGCCATATGTAGTTATTGTGTCATTTTTGTAGGAAGCACAATATAACAATTTGTCGTCTGTCAAGAGGGCAAGGTTCCAACAGCATGATTAATTACAAAATACCCCGTTACGGTTCACATTTTCTTTTGTTGCTTTTGTTTCCCCATAGTGGCAATATTATTGCCTTTTCATTGTCGAACCAGACTAATCTTTCTGTCGGCGCTGTTGAATATAGAATCTCCACAACTTAACTCTTACTTGTAGGCAAGCTTTGGTTGATTGGTTGGTTATGAACTATCTAAACCACTAACTGTAGATCTTCATTCTGGTGCAGTGGCGTGCTGGTCCCCTGTCTATCGAAATCAGATGTGTGTAGAAAGTTTTTTCTTATCTCTGTACCAAAGCTCAAAAATCAGCGGGGGTGTAAGACTGGTACTGAACTGCACGTCTGATGAGAAGAATATTAAGGAGCAACCAGGTCATGGCACAGCACATATCGTACGGACTGACGTAGATCTTGCCATTGTTGGTAGTTTCCTCAAAGGGTTTTGGATATGTCAGTTTTTGAAGTTGAAGTTGCGCAAAGAACCGATATCAGTACACTCAGGGCATTCCCACGCTCGCTCCGTCCCCTCGTTCAACAGCAAGAGAAGAGTTACATTGCTAATCGTTCCAACTGCCATCTGATTAAAAATTCTCCTGGTCTAACAATTTCAGTTTTGAAATTCGTCCAGAACCCCTGCCGATCCCTCGCCATTCTCTCCACATACGGGCGCTAAATCTGTTCCACCGATTTCTCCACCTGGTTGCACACGCGCCCTACAACCTTTCCCTTATTTTAGATATTACATTTAAATATTGAGCACAATCCACTAATGGCAACGCTGATCGTATTCTGGTATGAATCTAAGGCCTATCCACGTCAATGTGGAAGCACTAAACTCGAGTTTCGCCCTCGTTTGAGCTCGTCAGTAGTGCATATCCTTGACCGGACCCGGAAACAAACCCCGGATCACTAGCGTGTGAAGCGGGTGTGTAATTACTAGACCACGCGGCACACACTGGACACGACCAAATTATCACAACAGAATATTACAACGTCACCCATCGTAGGCTGTAGCTCAAGATTTGCGTGATGTTTTTACTTCATGTGTATGGTTTATTTTGACGTTGTGACATTATTTTTATTACCTTCTTGAAAATATTCCTGTTATTATGGGCGTCTTGTCTCTGTCATTAATTAATTTAGTCTAATTGATTTAATGCTGTTTAAAAGAAACGTCTCGTGGGCTTTTCGTATTTACATTTGTTTGTTGAAGTCCGAATCAAAGCCAGTAGTCATGTTTTGCTTGCCTTAATAGCATACAACGATCTAGTTGGAAATCAAGAGCTTTCATCAAAATATGAAAGACCGCTGGTAATTAATTTCAGACATATGCATTATAAGGACGGGGTATAATTGAAACAAATTAGTTATGTAGCCGATGCCTATTTGAAACGGTTTAATTATAATCTCGGGTCATAAACATCTGTGTATATATGGACACTCTTGAAGAACATGGGCGTATGTTGCCTATACTTTATTATGAAAAGCGTTCTCCACTTTATATTGCTTATTATTGCCTTATTTTATTTTACATTGCCTTATTTTGTCTTATAGTGTCTCATATTGTCTTCATTATATACTGTATTTGATATTTGTATCCTTATTCCTTTCTTTGCTATTTGTCATATCATTCCTTGCTCTACCATATATCATATCATTCCTTTCTTTGCTATACACCATATCATACTTTTTTTTTTTTCTAGTTTAGCTTCTCTTGGTATCATTGCTTCTTTCTTTGCAATTTCTCTTCTATGTGTTCCCTGGTTCCTTTTGTTACAATCTATATTCTCGTTGCACTCTGTTTGCTTTCTTTGCAGACTATTTTCTCAGTGGACCCTTTGTCATTTCTTTTCATCTGTCTTCACATAATACCATGGTTCCTTTCTCTGTAGTTTATCTTCTCTTTGCACGCGTGTTCCTTTCTTTGCAATTTGTCTTCTCATCGTACCATGTTTCCTTTCTTTGCAATTTATCTGTTCCTTTGCAAAAGTGTTTATTTTGTGCAAACTATCTTCTCGTTGTATCTTTGTTTCGTGTGTGTGTGTGTGTATGTGTGTGTGTGCTTACGTGCGTGCATGGGTGTGTGTGTGTGTGTGTGTGTGTGTGTGTGCGCGCACGCGCGCGCAGTTTGTCTTCTCTTTGTATCATTGTTCCTTATTTTATCTTTTTTTAACAATATCATTGCTCAGTTGTTTTGCAATATATTTTCTCGGTGTACCCATATTCTCTTCTTTGCAATATTTCTTCTCTTTGTAACATTGTTCCTTTCCAGTCTATCTTCTCCTTGTACCATCTTCATTTGTTCCCAATCCAGCGTTAGTGATAACTATTCCTATTTATTGCTTCATCAGTTCCTAATAGAAATGTTTTATAGAGTACTGTCTCATTATTTCACACCCCTCAACTCATTGTCACACGACCTTCCATTAATTATCTGCCCTTTTTTGTCCCGATACTTGAAAGCAAAGTCTTTGTCCAGGGGAGCGAACCCATTTCCTGCTGGCTTCTACACACACCATTATGTGTTATAGATTGCAGCCGTCAGACAATTATTTGGTTTAGGCAACCATTATTTGGATCACGTTAACATTCGGCCGTTTCGTCCAGCTTATCACGTTAGATTTCGCGTCTGAATTCAGGATGAACCGTCTGACGTGCAGCACGATAATTATGTTTGATTTCAGAAACGCTAGGTCAGTATTTTAGCGTTAATGTTTGCGTGTCCTCGCGTTGAACTCAAGCTTAGTCCATGCACTTCTAGTGCACTGATCCGATTGTTGAGGGTGGATTAGCTTTCCCTATTACCTGTGTCCCTTACCATTAGGCGAAGACCGCTCCGACTTTAGAGGTATTTATGATTTATCCCCCCAAGTCAAGGACGTAGGTCAACAATTTAGTCCAACTAATCGGTGTAGGGGTTGAACCCGCTACCTCGGCATCAGCACATGGGAAGTTTAAAATTGAGCGATCTTATCCATTCAGCCATACTGACCTCCATTAGCGTAGTTGGTAGGAACTGTGTGGTCATGTATTCCTCCGCGCATTCAGGCCTACAATGTGTGGTGGTGCTGGCACGTCACAGAAACATAACACGTTCCTGTCTCCAGAGTTTTGTGTCCAGGGTTGTGTTTAGTTGCAGCGGTACATACTGGTGAATGTGATGGATGATAAATATATATCCAAATATAAAAATATATATCCAAATATAACTGTTTCCACACCTCCGGCTCCACATTTTCTTATTTGGCACCTTTCACAACTGAACTTCTGCATCGCCTTCCTAACAATGAAGGATTTGTGTTTTAATATTACATTCTCTAATGTCATGTTTTTCTTTAAATGTGTCTGTGTTGTTCCGTTCCTGATGAAGATTAGTATAATCGAAACGTCGTTCGTTGTGGTGTAGTATATTTATATTTATTTATTTATTTATGTGTCATGTTATTATTTCTTTTTATTTCCCTCTGTAATTTATGTTCAAGATTGTATGGTAAGTAAACTGTGTCCGCGTTTAGAATATCTCAGTATTTTCGCAGGAGTTACTCAAACCTAACTGTTTTTATTTCTTTTTGCTATATTTTGCTGCAAAAGTTATTTTTATAATCATATTAAACATACTTGCGATTGGAGTGGCTGTGATTTGAAGCTTGTATGGTCCCCGTGGCCATGTGATCCAATCGGCATAAAGGCACATTAAAATAACAAAGAAATAATAACCTGGACTCAAAGGTCGCCCGAGCCTAAAGCGGGAACTCGAAAGTGTCTTGGAAAGTAAAAGTGTGCCGCCTTATATTAACCATATCAACTGTCGAGCCCCCATTGATCTGTAACATGTTGGTTCTGTGCACTGAGGGGCATAACAGAGTCATTTACCTTCTGTATAATTTACGCTCCTTTCGAATCCTCGATAAAGTATAACGTTTTTTTCTGTCGGGGTGGGGGGGGGGGTGTGTGGGGGGGGGGGGGGGGGGCAATAAAAAGCTCTGCTTGCTTGCTTGCTTGTGTTCTCTGGCTGTGAACCCCAGCGTGAAGTCCTGTATGTCGGATGAAGACATCCTGTTGTCCAACATCAGTGTGATGTCATACAGGACCTGAGGTTGCGTGAGTATCCGTTGTCCCGTGTCTGGCTTATTGGTGTGCAGACTGGTGGTACCTCGCCGTGCAGGCAGACACTCTCCGACTTCAGAGAAATCAACGATCCTACTGACATTAGCCAGGACCCCAAAGGGACCTATTGCCCAGGACGCTCTGCGAGGACGCGTCAATAGGTCTTGGCCAATATAGAACCTAGCCCTGATGACTTGGAAACACCTCTGCGTCCCATAAAAATAGAGACTGCATATTCGTTCGCGGCGACTGCAGTAGCCAGGCGGCCTTAATTTCTCAGGCTCAAAGACCTCCCCCCCCCCCCCCCCTCCTTTTATTCACCGCAATGTACTATATTGACAGTAAATGACAGTTAAAGGACAATATAGTTAAAGAACAATGGCTCAACAAAGCAAAAGGACAGTGGCTCAACAAAGCATTCTAAATTGACCAAACTCGGCTTAGAATGGCTCTAGTAATCAAATCTATTGTGAAATCATCAGTAGCATGATGTGTCCTGCCGATGGACTTTTTAAAAAAATGTTGCATATCCCTTGCAGGACGTTGCAGTCAACACCAGCATTTTCAGCTGCTGTTGATGTACTAGGCAAATTTTACATTCAGTAGTTTGCCATTGCTTTCTGTACGACCGGTTCCCATACCAACACGTTATAACACAATGCGACATTGTCTGCTGCACAAATAGGTCGCGGCTGCGTTTCGAACACCTGGTAAGCGACTCACGAACCGCGTTCTCAAGCCTTTGGCCACGGAGATCGATGGATTTGGATAATCATATATTGTTATTTCATACACTCACGAGTCTTAGAAAACGTATGTGAAATTGCCTTAGATAAGATATGTGAAGTAGTCTTAGATAAGGTATGTGAAGTAGTCTTAGATAAGGTATGTGAAATTGTCTTAGATAAGGTGTGTGAAGTTGTCCCGCAAATGTCATATTACCTAGCCATTGAGGTATAATTTATATGCCTCCCCTTCGTTCTTTCTCCATCAATCAATCAATCAATCATGTGCCATGCCGGAAAGCGTGGGCGGTCATGACTCGCCATTTCACTCGATCACCAGTGTCGTGGATCAGCTGAGTGTTCCTGTCTCGTCTATGCCATGTGGCCAAGCCATCCAGGTATTTTCCTCTCGGTCTTCCTCTTGGTCTGTTCCCCTCGATCTTGCCAGTTGTCACTAAGTTCTCCAATCCATTTCTTCTCATAACATGTCCAAAAAATTTGACTGTCTACATCTAATTTCTCTAATCAGTTTACGATGTTCATTTGTCTCCTGTAGTACTTGGTCATTGGTTTTTCTGTCTGTCCATGGTATTCTTTGCATTTTCCTCAGAAACCACATTTCTGCAGCCATCAGATGCTTTTCAGCTTGACTACTCATTGTCCAAGTTTCACATCCATACAAAAGAACAGGCTCAATGTATCCCCTCAACACTCTTTTTCTCGTTTCAATTGACATCTTTTTATTGGTCAGAATGTTTTTCATCTTGCTAAAGGCTACTTTCGCCATGGCGATTCTTGTTCTAATCTCTTCAAGGCATCTCCCATCAGATGTTATGACTGTTCCAAGATAATTGTACCTATTCACTTGTTGAAGAATTTCTCCATCATCTCCATCAATTTCCCATTTGCCACTGAGTTGTCTAGTCTATTTCTCCTCCTAATATGGCCAACAAATTCGTGACTGTCTACGTTCAATATCTCTAATCAGTTTACTGTTTTCATTTGCATTGTCTTTGCATGTTATTTGCATTTTCCTCACAAACCACAATGCCATATCCATCGGATGTTTCTCAGGATGGCTACTTATTGTCAGTACATCACACACTCGAAGCTATCACTTAAACACTTTGATTGGACGGTAGGTTATCTACTTGTAAAAGGCTAAAGTTGCATTTGTGATTCTTCATCTAATCTCTACAAGGCTTCAAGCTTCTTAACTTTACCTTAATCGCCTGTTTAAAAATGCTTCAGGACAGCCGTATGTGTTCCCTCTTTAGCCGTATGTTTTCCCTCTTTAGCCGTATGTTTTCCCTCTTTAGTCATATTTGTTTCCTCTTTACTCATATTTGTTATCTCTTTAGTCGTATTTGTTCTCAGTTTAGTCGTATTTGTTCCCAGTTTAGTCGTATTTGTTCCCTCTTTAGTCGTATATATTCCCTCCTTACTCGTATGTGTTCCCTCTTTACTCGTATTTTCCCACTATTTACTCGTATTTGAACAACGAAGACACAAACAATAGATTGCACGATTTATTGCCTGGCATATTTCGCTGCATCTTGTCAGGTACATACTGCAGAAATCACACAACATAAAGTGAAATAACTAGATAAATCCTTCAATCTGAAATATACACATATTCGCACAGTAATGTCGATTGTCTACCACGGTAATTTTAAACTGACTAACATATCTTTCTGCTTGCACAAGGCCGGCTTACGCAGGTTGATCACTATGGCTTCAGCAAACCTTAACAACCGACTACTCTGTGTGTTGAACAACACACGGAAGCCACTGTCTCTTTCAACCACATGACCACTCTCGAGCACGTGTCTCGCGACCGATGAAGCAGGACTGTTCCGGTGTGTCGGTTTATGTTCTGTGATGTCTGCAGTATGTACCTGACGAGATGCAGCGAAATATTCCAGGCAATAAATCGTGCAGTCTATTGTTTGTGTCTTTGTTATTCAAATTCACTACGGAAAAACATCGTTTTGAATTACTCGTAATTGTTCCCTCTTTATTCGTATTCATTCCCTCTTTAGTCGTATTTGTTCCCACTTTAGCCGTATGGTTCCCTCTTTATTCATATTTGTTCCCTCTTTAGTCGTATTTGCCCACTCTTTAGTCGTATTTGTTCCCTCTTTAGTCGTATTTGCCCACTCTTTAGCCATATCTGTTCCCTCTTTAGCCGTATTTGCCCCCTCTTTGTCTATAAAAAGTCCTAGGAAGTAATGGCGGTCGGCGCGATACTAACCGCATCACCCATGGAGCGGCGCTTGATCTATCAAAATATAGGGCCAGAGTCATAAGTATCTTCTCCTCGAATCGTGTAAAGGAGTCCTTTGTTTGTTTACTTTTCCCCCAATGCTTACAAATAAATAAATGCATACTTTTTTTCCCATGTCCTCCGTTGCACGTTTATGTATACCTGTTTTCTGGGATAGCCTGTTTCGTAAATTGACGTACGGTGCGAGCGTTAAATGCGTCAGTGTGTCGTATTTATAAACATTGAAACACAACCACGATGAATTAACGATTGACTCCGGTAATTCCCTGTCATGTTTGTTTTAGCGAGCGAGTATTCCGTCAAAGTGATGTAAGACAGTCACGTAAGGGGTTCGTTTGGTACAGTTATAGAATAAAAGAAATCCGGGGTGAGGGGGATCGAAGCACAAATCCGCTGTGTGTTTGTGATGTGGTATGACCTTCATAAGGCTGGCTTAACCAGGCGTGGGTAGCCGATTTGGTGTCAAACCAATCGGTGAACTAGGGTATGCGTACCCAACATGTGAAGACAGGACACGGCAGACTGCACGGAAGACATCATTGTTGATTCAACGGGTAAGACGGCGTTTACCTGCAAAGCGTCATAACGTAATAGGCACGGGAAGGCACGTAGAGAGCCCTGGTCATCCATTGCACCTGTATTCGTCTCCAGTTGTCTTGACTTGTCTTGCCACTGGACTCAGATTGACTCAGGCGAGAGAGTGAGGTCGACGAATTGCGCAACTCTTCCTCACTTTAATCAAATTCATCGCGCAAGTCATTCTTCATCAAACTTCATGCCATCTTAGAACTCACGGCTCCATACTTTCAAACCCAATGGATGAAATGAATGGTAATCATCATTCTTGATGGACAAACAACAGTACAAATGCTGACTTTTTCGTTCAGAAATCAATGGATAAGAAAGATAATTAGGAAATTCAGATATGCCGACGGATAGCACAGCGGGATCGCTGCGAACACATCAGCACAGCAGATGACAGAATGACACGATTTTTGTTTTCGCATATCCTTTACGGGACATTGTAGTCAACACCAGCATTTTTCAGCTGCTGTTGACGTCTTGGCAAGTTTTACGTTTAGTAGTTTCTCATTGCTGTCTGAACGACCGGCTCACATACCCCCGTAAGTAACCAACGCGACGCTATCCGGCTGCCGAATCTCGCGCAGGTTTGTTTCGTACGAGAGTATACGGGATTAGGAACAACATCCTTAAAGCTTACGCCAGGGAGACCGGCATGACACAATTAGTTAACTGATTATCAGTGCCAAAAAACAAAATAAAATTAGGTTTGCACCAAATAAGGTACACAATCAAATGAACAAGTAGAATCATGCAAATTTCAGGTCTGAGCTTGGAAATTGAGGAAGATACCGCCAAGCTCTGTGGCGAAGAGGCTATGAATGCAAATAGCAATCCCACATACCGCTTTCGATACACAGCTGCGGGCAATTTGGAAGCAATCCGCATTGCTTTGGTTTTCATACAGTAGTATGAGTTCCGGTTTTTCAAAAAGCGGTTGCCAGCTACAGAACGTAAACTTGCGTAGTCTATCACAGACAACCAAAAAATACTGGAGTTTACTGCTACGTCCTGTAAAGTATTTGTAACTAACTTTTTAACCACGAAATGATAAATATAACAAGATGACACACGTATGGCCATACATTGTCCTTCTATCCACATGGAAGGGTCGCTTATGGCAATATATTATCCTTCGGCACTGAATCAGTTAAGTTGATGGCAGTGAAGATTTTTTTTTTTTTAAGAATACCAAGAATGTGTTCCAGGTTTCATGAATTAAGGAAGTTTCTATACTCCAGCCTTGGTGGCTGCCCCTCCGACTTCTCTGCTGATCTCAACGGCATATACAACATCATAATGGAAAAAATATGTCCATCATGTGCCATGCTGGTAAGAGTGGGCGGTCATGTTCTACCATCTCACTCGATCACCAGAGTCGTGGATCAGCTCTGTGTTCCTGTCTCGACCATGCCACGTGGCCAAGCCATCCAGGCATTTGCTTCTAGGTCTTCCCCTTGGTCTCTGCTGAGTATAAACAAAACAGTATGCCAACCAGGGTGCAACATTTCAAAGTACAAAATGCAAAATATATGTGAATTTACATACTCACTGTGGCATACTACTTGTCTTATAAATCACAAACAATAAACACAATGCTGGGGTTAATTGCGACATCCTGTACATGATAAGCAATACTCTTTAACTCACTGATGATAATTAAATGGCGCATTTATTTCCATGTAATCTACTTTGGGTTCTTTTTTCATAATTACTTTCATATCACCTGGCCTGAGAGAAAGTGGGATGCTTAATTGCTGCCAGCCTCCAGAAAAGAGCGACAAAATATTCACTGCCTAACATCCTACCAAGATTAGCGAAAAGGATCTAACGTAACTGCCTACCGTCCTTCCAGAAAAACTAAGGTCTTAACTGCCTAGGAAAACGCACCACTAAAGGCAATATTACACTACAGAAAGTAAAATTGATCAATAGATATTTATGTACGAAAATGTTAGAAAAATAAAGTAGCATCTGATACAGAGAGGATACACATAATAACAATCCATAACAAGCCGGATCCGTGGCGAAGAGGTTACGGGCGGAGTTCGGAATCTCGTTTACTCGCATTCTAAACATAGCTGCGAGCGATTTGGCAGCAGACCGCCTTGAGTTATTGTTTTACGAAAATGTTTGGGTGCCTGTCGTTCAGAAAGATCACCAGTGCATATACTTTTATATTCTTCTTCTTCTTTCGTTCGCTTGAAATATGTCAATAATTGCAATGTTGTCTCTTGTACGAATTTAACTGTATTTTTTAGTTCACTCAGCGGTCCATAGAGTTTATCTTCCACTGTCGTCTCTCTAGGCTAGAAGATTTGCCTAGATATGTTGTAGTTTGGGCAATCTTAAGAGTATGTGCTCTGCTGTCTGCAACACCAGTCCACATGTGCACATGGCTGTTTCACCAATCTTGAATTGTGTATACATGTGGTTGCGTAATCTTTTGTGACCTGATCTGAGGCGGAAAATAATAACTTGTTCTGGTCTGACCATAACGTGGTAGTCGTCTTGAGCAGGTTTTGGTGGCTCTCTGACTGATTTGATCATTCTTTTCTTTTGCTGGTATGTAACGGGCACTTCAGACTGTTCTTCGTTTGCTCCTTCCTTAGCCAATTGATCAGCTCTGTCGTTTCCGGGTACTCCACAGTGGGATGGTATCCACTGTATTGTGACCTTATGCTGACTACTAAGTTCAGAAAGTAGTGTCCTTACTACAGGCAATTTCCCAGACAGGCGCGCCACGAGTACTGATTTTGCATCTGTCAATAGCACCACAGGTTGTTTTACCAAGGTTGGTATTTAGTAATTTCTCTGTTGCTATCTTGATTGCCTCAATTTCAGCTTCTTAATTATGGTCGTACTTTCCTCTTGGTATTATTTGGGTAATCTATGTTTACACCCGCACCTCCATTTCGAACAGCATACCTTTATATGATAAGAACAGTAACTGATATAATCAATTGTTTTCAATAATAAGATATAATATTCCGCATAAATCTAACATTAAATAATTTCTTTAGTTCGAAGGTATGCAAACCAAATCATCCCAAGTCGAAACGTGACTGTATATGCACACATTTTATCATTCCGCGCACGTAGAAAATTATCCGGCTTGTGATTACGCTATACCGTATTACCCAAATTTGATTCACAACTGTCCCCGTTGGGATATTTTTGCAAACAGCCATCAGTGAAACATTATCCTGCACAACCACGACTGGTTGTCCTTCGGGGAGGGTCTGGCCTGCCCAGGACTAACAGTCACTTATTACTATGTAGATGTAATATTTTTCCGCAGGGAGGCTTACATTTTGACGGAGACTGAAATAATAAAAATAATGTTTAACACTCACTGAATATTTTATGTGCGCATTTAGAGTGTTCGGTTAGGAATGCATTTATAATTTCTTTCTGTCTTTCTGCCTTTCTGTCTTTCTGTCAGTCTGTCTGTCTGTCTGTCTGTCTGTCTGTCTGTCTGTCTGTCTGTCTGTCTGTCTGTCTGTCTGTCTGTCTGTCTGTCTGTCTGTCTGTCTTTATATATATATATATATATATATATATATATATATATATATATCTATATTTATAAAACAAAGTGTATGTATGTAAATATGTATGTATATATGTATGTATGTAAATATGTATGTCCTTTATTTGTTCGCGAACGGCCCATCCGATTGAGATGAAATTTTCTACACGCCTTCCTTTCATTCCAGAGCTGTCAACTGTCATAGTTTTTTTTTCTTCTTCCTCCTCCTCCCTCCTCCCCCTCCCAAAATACGTACGTAAATATATGATGATGATGATGAAAGAATCCCCGAACCAAAACGCTAGGGAAAGGGAAGAAAATGACGTGACTACACAGAATCGTCACACGGCAATCATCATCATCAAGTGCCGTGCCGGCTGGCGTAGGCGTTCATGGCTCTCCGTAGATCTCAGTCTTTGGTTTTTTGGATCAACTCTGCTGCTGATATTCCTCCATGCCACGGCAATATCAATAACAATTCATCTTTTTATGTGTAAGGAAGTTATCTACAGTCGTGTAGAAGGGAAGAACTAGACGAGTATGAATTCGGAATGGCGAACTCTCTCCCCCTCTCTTCTCCTCCCTCTACCTCCTCCCTCCACCCTTCTCCTCTTCCTCCTCCCTCTCATCCCTCTCCCTCCTCCTTCTCCCTCTTCTCTCTTCCTCTCCCCTCCTCCTCCATCCTCCTCCCTCCTACTCCCTCCGCCTCCTCCCCCCTCCTCCCTCATCTTCCCTCCTCCTCCCTCTCCCTCCTCATCCCTCCTCCTCCTGCCTCCCTCCTCCTCCTCCTGCCTCCTTCTCCCTCATCATCCTCCCTCCTCCTTCTCCCTTCTTCTCCCTCTTCCCTCTTCCTCCTCCTACCTCCTCCCTCCTCCTCCTCCCTCCACCCTCCTCCTCCCTTCTCCTCCTCTTCCTCCTCCCTTTCCTTCCTCCTCCTCCTCCCTCTACCTCCTCCTCCCCCTACCTCTTTCCTCCTCCCTCCTCCTCCCCTTCCACCTCTCTTTCCTTCCTCCCCTCCTCATTCTCCCTCCTTCCTCTCCCTCCTTCCTCCTCCTCCTTCCTTCTTCTCCCTCCTCCTCCTCCTCCCTCCTCCCCCTCCTCCTTCCTCCTCCTCCCTCTCCTCCTCCTCACTCCTCCTCCTCCCTCCTCCTCCTCCCTCTACCTCCTCCCTCCTCCTCCCTTCACATTCCTCCTCCTCCCTCTTCCTCCTCCTCCCTCCTCCTCATCCCTCCTCCTCCCTCCTCCTCATCCCTCCTCCTCCCTTCTCCTCCTCCCTCCTCCTCCTCCCTCTACCTCCTCCTCCCTTCACATTCCTCCTCCTCCCTCTTCCTCCTCCTCCCTCCTCCTCCTCATCCCTCCTTCTCCCTCCTCCTCCTTCTTCCTCCCTCCTCCTCCCTCCTCCCCCTCCTCCTTCCTCCTCCTCCCTCTCCTCCTCCTCACTCCTCCTCCCTCCTCCTCCTCCCTCTACCTCCTCCCTCCTCCTCCCTTCACATTCCTCCTCCTCCCTCTTCCTCCTCCTCCCTCCTCTCATCCCTCCTCCTCCCTCCTCCTCCCTCCTCCTCATCACTCCTCCTCCTCATCACTCCTCCTCCCTCCTCCTCCTTCTTCCTCCCTCCTCCTCCCTCCTCCCCCTCCTCCTTCCTCCTCCTCCCTCTCCGCCTCCTCCCTCCTCCTCCTCCCTCATCCTCCTCCCTCCTCCTCCTCCCTCCTCCTCCCTCTACCTCCTCCTCCTCCCTCTACCTCCTCCCCCTCCTCCCTTCACATTCCTCCTCCTCCCTCTTCCTCCTCCTCCCTCCTCCTCTCTCCGCCTCCCTCCTCCTCCTCCTCCCTCTACCTCCTCCCTCCTCCTCCCTTCACATTCCTCCTCCTCCCTCCTCCTCCTCCCCTCCTCCTCTTCCCTCCTCCCCCTCCTTCTCCTCCTTCTCCCTCCTCCTTCTCCCTCTTCCTCCTCCCTCTTCCTTCTCCTCCTTCTCCCTCCTCCTTCTCCCTCTTCCTCCTCCCTCTTCCTTCTCCCTCCGCCTCCTCCCTCCTCCTACTCTCTCCTCCTCCTCCCTCCTCCTCCCTCTCCCTCCTCCTCCCTATCCTCCTCCTGCTCCCTTCTCCTCCTGCGTTCTCCTCCTCCCTCCTTCTCCCTCCTCCTCCCTCTTCCTCCTCCCTCCTCCTCGCCTCCTCCTCCACCCTACTCCTCCCTCCTCCTTCTAATCCCTCCTCCTCCCTCCTCCTCCCTCTACCTCCTCCCCCTCCTCCCTTCACATTCCTCCTCCTCCCTCTTCCTCCTCCTCCCTCCTCCTCTCTCCGCCTCCCTCCTCCTCCTCCCTCTACCTCATCCCTCCTCCTCCCTTCACATTCCTCCTCCTCCCTCCTCCTCCTCCCCTCCTCCTCTTCCCTCCTCCTCCTCCCCTCCTTCTCCTCCTTCTCCCTCCTCCTTCTCCCTCTTCCTCCTCCCTCTTCCTTCTCCCTCCGCCTCCTCCCTCCTCCTACTCTCTCCTCCTCCTCCCTCCTCCTCCCTCTCCTCCTCCTGCATGGGCGAAATAGAGAACACACTGAACCGTTCAACAGGGATTCATTGTCAAAGAAATGTGGTTATTAAGACAAACGAAAGTGAGGGAAATGAAATACTTTGGGCGTGTAGAGTCTGGAAAAGATGTATATGGAGGGAGGCCTAACGAGTAAGCGGACAAGAGGAAAACCCAACATGGATGGGTATATCTTATATATAAAAGGCGATCTCCGTCCGTCTGTCTGTCTGTCTATATGTCCCTAATGCGCTCGCGAACGGCCCATCCCATTGAGATGAAATTTTTTACACGGCTTCCTTTCATTCCAGCGCAGCCCACTGTCATATTTTTTTAGTATGAAATCGGCTGCTTACCCAAAATTATTTCATTTTTCATTATAATTTCATCTATCTCAGGGGACTTAACTCTGTAAAAGTTATTTCAAGGGGCATAACTTTTCTGTATAACTTATAGTCATATTGTGGCATCGTTTTCAAAGATTTATAAACTCTTTGTCCATAGTTATGTACCGGCATATGAGTTATAATAAATAATGATACAATCTGTAAGGCATTTTCAAAGTTTTCATAAAAATAATGCATAATGCATAACATTGTAACTCATCTTTTTTTGCTTAAAGAATGAATAAATAATAGTTACCTTATCTCTATCAAGTTTGAAGATTTTATATTTCTTTACACTGTCGCCAACTCTAAGAAGACATGGAACAACCTCAGCCATTATTAAATCTACAGGCATATGCGTTATATTCCTCCTCCTCCTCCTCTCCCCTCCTCCACCTCCTACCCTCTTCCTCTTCTCCTCCCCCTCCTCCCTCTCCCTCCTCCATCCTCCTCTTCTCTCTTTCTCCTCCTCCTCCCTCCTCCTCCTCCCTCTCCTCTTCCTCCTCCCAGCTCCTACTCCTCCTTTTTCTTCTTCTTCTGCTGCTGCTGCCGCTGCTCCATTTACCCAAGTTAATATATTACCAAGTTGGTCTTCGTTTATCTAAGGTTGTTCTAACTGCAACCAATAAATGATTAGACAGACAGACAGACAGACAGACAGACAGACAGACAGACAGACCGACCGACCGACCGACCGACCGACCGACCGACCGACCGACCGACCGACCGACCGACCAGACCAGACCAGACCAGACCAGACCAGACCAGACCAGACCAGACCAGACCAGACCAGACCAGACCAGACCAGACCAGACCAGACCAGACCAGACCAGACCAGACCAGACCAGACCAGACCAGACCAGACCAGACCAGACCAGACCAGACCAGACCAGACCAGACCAGACCAGACCAGACCAGACCAGACCAGACCAACCAGACCAGACCAGACCAGACCAGACCAGACCAGACCAGACAGACCAGACCAGACCAGACCAGACCAGACCAGACCAGACCAGACCCAGACCAGACCAGACCAGACCAGACCAGACCAGACCAGACCAGACCAGACCAGACCAGACCAGACCAGACCAGACCAGACCAGACCAGACCAGACCAGACCAGACCAGACCAGACCAGACCAGACCAGACCAGACCAGACCAGACCAGACCAGACCAGACCAGACCAGACCAGACCAGACCAGACCAGACCAGACCAGACCAGACCAGACCAGACCAGACCAGAGACCAGACCAGACCAGACCAGACCAGACCAGACCAGACCAGACCAAGACCAGACCAGACCAGACCAGACCAGACCAGACCAGACCAGACCAGACCAGACCAGACCAGACCAGACCAGACCAGAACCAGACCAGACCAGACCAGACCAGACCAGACCAGACCAGACCAGACCAGACCAGACCAGACCAGACCAGACCAGACCAGACCAGACCAGACCCAGACCAGACCAGACCAGACCAGACCAGACCAGACCAGACCAGACCAGACCAGACCAGACCAGACCAGACCAGACCAGACCAGACCAGACCAGACCAGACCAGACCAGACCAGACCAGACCAGACCAGACCAGACCAGACCAGACCAGACCAGACCAGACCAGACCAGACCAGACCAGACCAGACCAGACCAGACCAGACCAGACCAGACCAGACCAGACCAGACCAGACCAGACCAGACCAGACCAGACCAGACCAGACCAGACCAGACCAGACCAGACCAGACAGACCAGACCAGACCAGACCAGACCAGACCAGACCAGACCAGACCAGACCAGACCAGACCAGACCAGACCAGACCAGACCAGACCAGACCAGACCAGACCAGACCAGACCAGACCAGACCAGACCAGACCAGACCAGACCAGACCAGACCAGACCAGACCAGACCAGACCAGACCAGACCAGACCAGACCAGACCAGACCAGACCAGACCAGACCAGACCAGACCAGACCAGACCAGACCAGACCAGACCAGACCAGACCAGACCAGACCAGACCAGACCAGACCAGACCAGACCAGACCAGACCAGACCAGACCAGACCAGACCAGACCAGACCAGACCAGACCAGACCAGACCAGACCAGACCAGACCAGACCAGACCAGACCAGACCAGACCAGACCAGACCAGACCAGACCAGACCAGACCAGACCAGACCAGACCAGACCAGACCAGACCAGACCAGACCAGACCAGACCAGACCAGACCAGACCAGACCAGACCAGACCAGACCAGACCAGACCAGACCAGACCAGACCAGACCAGACCAGACCAGACCAGACCAGACCAGACCAGACCAGACCAGACCAGACCAGACCAGACCAGACCAGACCAGACCAGACCAGACCAGACCAGACCAGACCAGACCAGACCAGACCAGACCAGACCAGACCAGACCAGACAGACCAGACCAGACCAGACCAGACCAGACCAGACCAGACCAGACCAGACCAGACCAGACCAGACCAGACCAGACCAGACCAGACCAGACCAGACCAGACCAGACCAGACCAGACCAGACCAGACCAGACCAGACCAGACCAGACCAGACCAGACCAGACCAGACCAGACCAGACCAGACCAGACCAGACCAGACCAGACCAGACCAGACCAGACCAGACCAGACCAGACCAGACCAGACCAGACCAGACCAGACCAGACCAGACCAGACCAGACCAGACCAGACCAGACCAGACCAGACCAGACCAGACCAGACCAGACCAGACCAGACCAGACCAGACCAGACCAGACCAGACCAGACCAGACCAGACCAGACCAGACCAGACCAGACCAGACCAGACCAGACCAGACCAGACCAGACCAGACCAGACCAGACCAGACCAGACCAGACCAGACCAGACCAGACCAGACCAGACCAGACCAGACCAGACCAGACCAGACCAGACCAGACCAGACCAGACCAGACCAGACCAGACCAGACCAGACCAGACCAGACCAGACCAGGACCAGACCAGACCAGACCAGACCAGACCAGACCAGACCAGACCAGACCAGACCAGACCAGACAGACCAGACCAGACCAGACCAGACCAGACCAGACCAGACCAGGACCAGACCAGACCAGACCAGACCAGACCAGACCAGACCAGACCAGACCAGACCAGACCAGACCAGACCAGACCAGACCAGACCAGACCAGACCAGACCAGACCAGACCAGACCAGACCAGACCAGACCAGACCAGACCAGACCAGACCAGACCAGACCAGACCAGACCAGACCAGACCAGACCAGACCAGACCAGACCAGACCAGACCAGACCAGACCAGACCAGACCAGACAGACCAGACCAGACCAGACCAGACCAGACCAGACCAGACCAGACCAGACCAGACCAGACCAGACCAGACCAGACCAGACCAGACCAGACCAGACCAGACCAGACCAGACCAGACCAGACCAGACCAGACCAGACCAGACCAGACCAGACCAGACCAGACCAGACCAGACCAGACCAGACCAGACCAGACCAGACCAGACCAGAACCAGACCAGACCAGACCAGACCAGACCAGACCAGACCAGACCAGACCAGACCAGACCAGACCAGACCAGACCAGACCAGACCAGACCAGACCAGACCAGACCAGACCAGACCAGACCAGACCAGACCAGACCAGACCAGACCAGACCAGACCAGACCAGACCAGACCAGACCAGACCAGACCAGACCAGACCAGACCAGACCAGACCAGACCAGACCAGACCAGACCAGACCAGACCAGACCAGACCAGACCAGACCAGACCAGACCAGACCAGACCAGACCAGACCAGACCAGACCAGACCGACCAGACCAGACCAGACCAGACCAGACCAGACCAGACCAGACCAGACCAGACCAGACCAGACCAGACCAGACCAGACCAGACCAGACCAGACCAGACCAGACCAGACCAGACCAGACCAGACAGGACAGTCGGGAACGGGAACTTATATGACTACTTATATGAATTAAATGAGATGCTCCCCATCAGGGTCTGGGCGAAGCCGGGCCGGGTCAGACAGACAGACAGACAGATAGACAGACAGACAGACAGATTGTCGGTAACGGGAACGAGAACTTATATGACTACTTATATGAATTAAAAGAGATGCTCCCCACCAGGTACTGGGCGAAGCCGGGCCGGGTCAGCTAGCGTATATATATATATATATATATATATATATATATATATATATATATATATATATATATATATATATATATATGAATAATGATATTATTCCACCATCCAATCTTATTTTATCTACACATCGTTTTCTCCTTGCTTTCGTTCTATCGTTCCTGTAACCCATTGTCAATCCATACATCCATCCTTCTTCAGCTCACTCAGCCAGCCGTGGTGTTGTTGTACCTCCTTCAGCTATTTCTTTCCTCACATTCCGTCTCACGCGCTCACACGAATCATGGACTATCTTCGCTAGACTTTTCTATGCCTTAGACATTCCTTGGCCGGCCCAACCAAGTAGTAATCTTATTTGCTCAATCTAACACGAACTACCATCCCCTGTCTCACTATGTCCGTATAATAAAACTGTCTTGTGGCCTCAAATACCTCCCCAATTTATACTTCTGCTACGAAAATGATAGAAAACTAATATAGTATCTGATACAGAGAGGGTACAAGTAATACGTACATGGGAATAAAGGGATACAGAAATCCAGTGCGTATCCTTTTATGGTATAAGAGCAGTAGCTAATAAACTCAATTGTTTTGGATAAAAAGCGATATTAGTCTGTATAAAGAAATTGCTGCCAGATACTTCTACCGGGCATGACGAGGAAACCGATGTCCCCTCTACCTGTGTCAGTAATCATTTGAAGACAGGTACGCTAACTCTTTCTATCGCTTTCAGGGTCTCCGTGGCCAGGTGGTTACCAGTCTGCCTCGCGCTCCGAAGGTTGTTGGTTGAATTCCGTACTACGTCATTCGCTATAAAGGGTCACTACAATGGGTCACTATAATGGGTCACTATTTTAAATGTTTTGTTTTGCATATCTTTTACAGGACATCGCTGTCAACATCAGCATCTTTCAGCTGATTGTTGATCTCTTGGCAAGATTACGCTCAGTAGTTTATGGGTCACTATAATGGGTCAAAATAATAGGTCACTATAATGGGTCACTACAATGGGTCACTATATTTGTTCACTACTGTTGGCCTTTACAATGCGTCACTACAACCGGTCACTACAATGGGTTGTTATAGTCACTACACTATGAAAGTATAGCTATAATGTCACTTTAAACCAAAAATAGTCAAGATCTGACTGACTAACTGCAGTTAAAGCTTTTTGCTACATCTTCGCTCCCGTGAGAATAAGATAAAACGAGTAGTGTACGACAAAAACAAGTAGGCAGATCAGGGACACTATAAATAACTATACTATAATAATACTATAATTAAAAGTCGCTTAAAAGTCGACAGATTCGATTTCTTTGCACCCGGTTATTATCACATATGGGTCAGTCTCTTTCCACAGCGCGGAAGGCGTTGCACAAAGCACAACTGCCATGGCTCCAGCGATAACCTTCACGGTCTCCGATAAAAAATGTACTCGTGAACCGAAGGACGTGGCCAGGAATCGATCCCACATCCTTCGGAGCCTGAGTCAGGCGGCTTGACCACTTCACCACAGAAACACAACCATTATTAAGAGTCACCATATTCACTACAAAATTAATGTTCACTACAATGGAACACTATAGCGGCTCTCTATAATAAATATAATATCAAACGGTCACTATAATTGGTGTATAAAATCACTACAATATGAGAGGGTCAGTGTAATCACTACACTAGGAAAGGGTCACTACGAAGGTGTCACTATAGTCATTACACTATGAAAGGATCAATATAATCACCCTGTAAACAATAAATAGTCAAGCTATGACTCGCTAACCAAACTCTTTTTGCAATGATAAAACCATGACTCCGTTATAATGTCTTTGGTCCCATCACAAAACAATTAAACGTATAGTGCATGATACAAAGGTAGGACGTATCTGGGTTAAATCGTGACTGTTTGCTCAGTTAATCGATCAGCTTACGAAATCGATCAGTATAATCACACGGGCAATTACTTGAATCATTTCAAACTCCAGAAATAAATTACAGCTTTACACCTTGCATTGAGAAATCCCTCATCGATCACACACCGGTATAGCTGAACGACTTCTGTTTACAGAATGTCGCCTAGTTCCGGACTGTTTATTTTTAGCGTTACCTCATAAAACTCATACCCATTCCGGAATGGAACGATTATATATGGTTGGCAGTCTGTTTGCAATGAGCAGTCAAACAACGGATCGGAAGGCAATTCGCAAAATGGGCGTTTGCAAACCTCAGAAAGGGTAATTAACTCCAGTTTGTAACAAAATAGGTATTTCAATATTTGCACTCCTTCTTTGTGTGTCGCGTTTAGTGTAGTGGCTAGATTGTAATGGCTAGATTGTAGTGGCTAAATTGTAGTGGCTAGATTGTAGTGGCTAGATTGTAGTGGCTAGATTGTAGTGGCTAAATTGTTGTAGCTAGATTGTAGTGGCTAGATTGTTATGGTTAGATTGTAGTGGCTAAAGTGTAGTGGCTAGATTGTAGTGGCTAAATTGTAGTGTCTAGAAAGTAGTGGCTAGGTTGTTATGGCTAGATTGTAGTGGCTAGATCGTAGTAGCTAAATTGTAATGGTTAGATTGTAGTAACTAAATTGTAGTGGCTATATTGTAGTGGCAAGATTTTTGTGGCAAGATTGTAGTGGCTAGATTGCAGTGGCTAGATTGTAGTGGCTAGATTGTAGTGGCTAAACTGTAGTGGCTAGATTGTAGTGGCTAGATTGTAATGGCTAGACTGTAGTTGCTAGACTGTAGTTGCTAGACTGTAATGGCTAGATTGTAGTGGCTAGACTGTAGTGGCTAGATGCTATATCGTTCGCCCAGAGGTCATGTGATCGAATCCGCATCCCGGAGGTTTTTTATTTTAATTCTAAAATCTGACCGGTGCTCTCACAGCAACCCAACCGCGTTAAATGGGTATCCAGATGCGTTTTGGGAAAACAAAGTTGGGTGGCGTAGTAATGTCAAAATTATTCACCGATTGCCAAATGACCAAATGGTTTATATAAGTAAAGATCTATCAACGTATACTCAACGAGCCATATTGCGCGTAAACTGTGTCCTTTAAATGTGTTTTCCCGTTTGCTCCTTCTTCCTTTTCTGGGCAATGGCTACACTTTTGGAACTAAATAGCTACACTTCTGTAACTCGGTGGCTACACTTCTGTAGCTCAATGGATACACTTCTGTAGCTCCATGGCTACACTTCTGTGCCTCAATGGATACACTTCTGTACTTCAATGGCTACACTTTTGTAACACAATTGCGACACTTCTGTAACACAATGGCTACACTTCTGTAACTCAATGGCTACACTTCTGTAACTCAATGGCTATACTTGTATACTACAATAGCTACGTCTCTGTAACTCAATGGCTACACTTGTGTCCCACAATGGCTACACATCTGTAACACAATGGCTTTTTTTTTACCACTATGGCTACACTTCTGTAACTCAATGGCTAACTTTTATACCACAATGGCTACACTTCTGTAACTCAATGGCTAACTTTTATACCACAATGGCTACACTTCTGTAACTCAATGGTTACACTTCTGTAACTCAATAGTTACACTTCTGTAACTCAATGGTTACACTTCTGTAACTCAATGGCTACACTTCTGTAACTCAATGGCTACACTTCTGTAACTCAATTTCTATACTTTTATACCACAAAGGCTACAATTCTGTAATTCAATTGCTACACTTCTGTAACTCAATGATTACACTTCTGTAACTCAATGGGTACACTTTTATACCACAATGGCTATAATTCTGTAACTCAATGGTTACACTTCTGTAACTCAATGGCTATACTTTTATACTACAATGGCTACACTTCAGTATCTCAATGGTTATACTTTTATACAACAATGGCTACACTTTGTAACTCAATAGTTACACTTCTGAAACTCGATGGCTACACTTCTGTAACTCAATGGCTACATTTCTGTAGCTCAATGGCAACACTTTAGTACCACAATGGCGCACTTCTGTAACGTAATGGCAACACTTCTGTAGACACTTAAGTAAGTAGGTAGGTAAGTAGAAAGGTGGATGGGTGGGTGATTGGGTGGGTGGGTACGTAGGTAGGTAGGTAGGTAGGTAGGTAGGTGTGTAGGTAGGTAGGTAGTTGGGTAGGTAGGTAGGTAGGTAGGTAGTTGGGTAGGTAGGTAGGTAGGTAGGTAGTTGGGTAGGTAGGTAGGTAGGTAGGTAGGTAGGTAGGAAGGAAGGAAGGTATGCACGCACGTACGCACTTTGAAAGACAGATAGACAGATAAACAGTCAGCTGAACAGTCATACGGACGTACGGTCGGACGACGGACATTTAGATAAACAAACAGACAGATAGACAACAATAGACAGATAAACAGACAAATAGACAGACAGAAAAACACATATATAAATACACAGCTTAATGGATAGACACGTATACAGAGAGAGATATTTATCTCAGGCAGCAATGAATATCACTAGATGTGCGTGCTAGTTCAACCAGATTTGCTTCCCGCAATGAAGTGAATGTTCGATTTTCATAGGCAAGGGGCGCCTCCTAGCGGGTTTTATATAACATGCCAGCGTCCACTGATTTATCGCCAATCCTCTGGCATTTTGCCCTGTCACAATAAATAATACAACGTTTGTTGCGAGCTATTAAAAGCAGCAGCTTTACTTTGCCTGGAAAATGGGGGTAACATTAAGAGTTGTTTTCTTTATTATAAACACAACATTGAGTTGTTATTTATTATTTCTTATTTCCGCCGTGATATTCTCTGGCTGTTTATTCGCCTTGGTGAAATATGCTGTGTTGTCCAAAGTGGTATTTTTCTGTGTCACAAAATTGGGGTAGTTCACATCACTTGGGTATATTTGTTCAACAAGTGTCTTGTCTATTGGCATGGGAGATCACGCTTTCCACATCTTGCGATCTGCAACAGTAAGTAACAATTCCTTTTGCCGACGACACCCTTCCCTATGGTGACAAAAAGCTGTCAAGAACGTTCTCTCCATGACGGCATCTATCTATTTTTCCTCAAATTGCTCACCTTATGTTCTAACTTTCGTTTTCTCATAATATTGCTAAGAAATGAAGACTGTATGTTTCTGATGTTTGTGATTAGTTGTCTTTGTATCTGAGGCTCATTTAAAATGTTCAGATTGCTCATTTTGACTGTAGAAGAAATTGATATAATTCTTCTTGTGTTCAGGTCAGTTCATTTTGATGCTTAGGTCTGCTCCGTTTGGTATTTCTTGTGGCGCTCTTCCATGCACACATGGATTATCGCTTGCATTCACACTACTGATTCTGATTCATTCTTTTGACAGTTACCGTTTCGGCCCGATTATCTAAACTTGTTCATCATGTGCACTTGTTGCAAGTGCTTGACATCTGCTCAGTCCACAGTTGGATCTTTGCTCGATTCACTGGTTGGTCATCTGATGGATTTACTGGTTGGTCCTCTGCTGGATTCACTGGTTGGTCCTCTGATAGATTCACTGGTTGGTCCTCTGATGGATTTACTGGTTGGTCCTCTGATGGATTTACTGGTTGGTCATCTGATGGATTTACTGGTTGGTCCTCTGATGGATTTACTGGTTGGTCATCTAATGGATTCACTGGTTGGTCCTCTGATAGATTTACTGGTTGGTTCTCTGATGGATTTACTGGTTGGTCATCTGATGGATTCATTGGTTGGTCCTCTGATGGATTCACTGGTTGGTCCTCTGATGGATTCACTGTTGGTCCTCTGATGGATTTACTGGTTGGTCCTCAGCTCGATTCACTGGTTGGTCATCTGATGGAATTACTGGTTGGTCATCTGATGGATTCATTGGTTGGTCCTCTGATGGATTTACTGGTTTGTCATCTGATGGATTTACTAGTTGGTATCTGATTGATTCACTGGTTGGTCATCTGATGGATTCACTGGTTGGTCCTCTGATGGATTCACTGGTTGGTCCCCTGATGGATTCACTAGTTGGTCATCTGATGGGTTCACTGGTTGGTCCTCTGATGGATTTACTGGTTGATCCTCTGATGGATTTACTGGTTGGTCATCTTTTTGATTAACTGTTTGGTCATCTGAATGGATTCACTGGTTGATCATCTAATGGATTTACTGGTTGGTCCGCTGATGGATTCACTGGTTGATTCTCTGCTGGATTCACTGGTTGATCCTCTGATGGATTCATTAGTTGGTCATCTGATGGATTCACTGGTTGATCATCTGATGGATTTACTGGTTGATCCTCTGATGGATTCACTGGTTGGTTCGCAGGTGGATTCATTGGTTGATCCTCTGATGGATTTACTAGTTGATCCTCTGCTGGATTCCTGGTTGATCCTCTGATGGATTCACTGTTTGGTCATCTGATGGATTCATTGGTTGCTCATCTGATGGATTTACTGGTTGATCCTCTGATGGATTCACTGGTTGGTCCACTGGTGGATTCACCGGTTGATTCTCTGATGGATTTACTGGTTGGTCCTCTGATGGATTTACTGGTTGTCCTCTACTGGATTCAATGGTTGGTTCTCTGATGGATTTACTGGCTGGTTCTCTGATGGATTTACTGGTTGGTTTTCTGACTGGATTTACCGGTTGGTCCTCTGATGGATTTACTGGTTGGTCCTCAGATGGATTTACCGGTTGTCCTCTACTGGGTTCAATGGTTGATCCTCTGATGGATTCACTGTTTGGTCATCTGATGGATTCACTGGTTAGTCCTATGATCGATTCACTGGTCGGTCCTCTGATCAATTCATATGTTGGTCCTCTGATCAATAATTGGTTGGTTCTCTGATAGATTCACTGGTAGGTCATGTCCTCGATTCACAGGTTTGTCCTCTGCAAGAAACTTTGGTTGGCCATCTGCTCGACCTATTGGCTGTTTTTCCAAGTTTCCCCATGCATATACAAGTGTTGACTCTATAGGACTGTAACACTCCATTTCTCATTGCATTACCAGTTAACAATAGGGGCTACGGTGGCATTGTAAATAGTCTGTTTCTTGCCAAAAGAAACTGGTCGTTGTCCATTTCACAGCAGAGGCAGGGATACTTTTTCCCAGCTTGGAACAGCTCTGGTTTCGAGCCAGCCTTATACAAATATGTACCTGTCCATGTTCATATTTTCCGGAAATTTTATGAGAAGGAAAAGCCCTGAGGGATGGTTAACAACCTCTCCTCATATGTCCTGGCCTAGAAATATATGAAGTTCTGACAGTTCAGAAGTAAATACCCGGATGGCTTGGCCACATGACATGGTCGAGACAGGAACACGGAGCTGATACACGACTCTGGTGATCGAGTGGGATGGCAGAACATGACCGCCCACGCTTACCGGCACGGCACATGATGGATGGATGGAACAGTTCATTCGCAGTGACAATATTTGTTGTGGGACGATGTTTTTCATTACGTCATCTGACAACAACAACAAAGCAAATGTAGAACTCATTACGCAGAAATATCAATTGTTGTGGAACTCCTGAGACCGCTGCAACAGCATATTAACAAAGACAAAAGTATTGATTAGCACATATATAAGTAGAAGAAACATGTAGAGTATATACGACAGACTAGACAGCGTAGAATCTAAAAACTATAGTTTTACTACCAGGATGCGAACCTGCCACGTCCAAATAGCGACAGGGCCGCTCTGTAGGAACAAATGTACTTCGAAGCATGAACAACCAGACACCAGATGTGTGATGTGATCAACACGTTCAACAAAAAAAGTTATAGTATGTGCGATTCTGATACATGCAAGTGTGTTCTCCTAGCCGGAAATTTTTAAAAACTTAAACTAGAAAGGCAGTCACGGCGGAGTTCCGCTGGCTGGAGGACAAACCGGACACGCATGTTGTGATTGTAACGGACTCACAAAGTATGATGAGAAAGGAGAAAACAGGCATGTTTTGGGCAGAGTGATAGGCTTGAAAACAAAAAAGGCCACCACTCTGCCCGATATATGCCTGTCTTCGCGTTTCTCATCATACTTTGTGAGACCGTTACAATCACGACACAGATGGTTGTTTCTTTCGAAATAACTAACTTATCTTATACAGTAGGTATCTAAATCTTCGAAGTAACCAAATTATCTATGATGTATCTATTTGTCTTGAAAATAACCAAATTATATATGATGTATATCTATCTAAATCTTCGAAGTAACCAAATTATCTATGATGTATCTATTTGTCTTGAAAATAACCAAATTATATATGATGTATATCTATCTAAATCTTCGAAGTAACCAAATTATCTATGATGTATCTATTTGTCTTGAAAATAACCAAATTATATATGATGTATATCTATCTAAGTCTTCGAAATAACCAAATTATCTATGATCTATCTATCTGAGTCTTCGAAAAAACCAAATTATCTATGATCTATCTATCTAAGTCTTCGACATAACCAAATTATCTACGATGTATCTACGTTTTCGAAACAACCAAATTATCTCATACAGTATTATCTTGTCTTCGAAAACACCACATTATCTCACACTGCATCTACCTAGTCGTCGAAACATCCAAATTGTTTCATACCGCATCTATCTAGCCTTCGAAACAACCACATTACTTCATGCCATAGCTATCTAAGTCTTCGAAACAACCAAATTATCACATAACGTATCTATCTAGTCTTCGACACAACCACATTACCGCATACCGTATCTATCTAGTCTTCGAAACAACAACATTATCTCATACTACATCTATCTAGTCTTCGAAACAACCACATTACCTCATACAGTATCTATCTAGTCTTCGACACAACCACATTACCGCATACCGTATCTATCTAGTCTTCGAAACAACCACATTATCTCATACCGTATCAAACTAGTCTTCGAAACAACCACATTACAAGGGGCTTCTAATAGTCTTTATCCTGACCATGAAGGAGTGGGCGAAGAAAATTGAAATTTGGCACATGTATAGGTTTTTTTGGTCATGTGATGAGAAGAGAGGCGCTGGAGAACATCGTGACAACTGGAAAGATGGAGGGGAAGAGAGGCAGAGGCAGACCACGAGGAATGATGCTGGATGGATTGGGACGGTGGCATGGAGGAATATCAACGGCAGAGTTGATCCAGAAAACCAAAGACCGAGATCTGTGGAGAGTCATGAACACCTACGCCAGTCGGTACGGCACTTGATGATGATAGCTCATTCAATTTATAATGGACATATGAATTATGAATTTCCCTCTTCATCTGGTTTTCCCGATGTGGTGCATGGCACAACACACCCTATTGGCCAAATCTGCACATACAACAGTTTGTCTGAACAACGGAGAAATCAGACGCCAGGACTGTGATAAAATTCTTGATGTTACAGGGAAAAACACCTACAGAAATACATAGGTAGATGGAGCCAGTGTTTGAGGAAGTCTGCCGTTCGTATGCTTCTGTAAAATTAATGGTGTTTGCAGTTTAAATGTGGCCGTTCCCAAGTTTCTGATCTGCCAAGATCAGGTCAACCGACCTCACAGTGCAATGATGCAAATGCTGCAAAAGTGAAGCAAATCATAGACCAGGATAGGAAAATGACAATTGCAGAGATATCGGGTTCAGCAAAACTGAGTAAGTGTACAGTTTTTAGAATTTTACACAACAGACTGAACATGAGAAAAGTGTATGCCCGCTGGGTCTCGCGCCTGCGGACATGTGAACAGAAACAAACATGGGTTGATTGCTGTGGCCAGTTGTTCAACATGTGGCGGTTGTAAAACATCTTGACGACCTTGGTGATGGTAGATGAGACTTGGATTCATCATTATAACCCAGAATCCAAAATTGTCAGCATGCAGTGGAAAATCTCGGACTCGCCAATACATCTCACGCCAAGAGCCCAAAAATCTGCAAGAAAAGTGAAAATATTACATGCTTCATGGCAACACCGTTAATTGGCAGTACTATGCAGATCTCCTTATCAAACTAAGAAAGGCTGTGACCAGAAAACGAGGGATAGCGCATACGCAAATTCTGCCTTTTCTTCAAGACAACGCGCCCTCCCATAAAGCACAGCTTGTGCTGCAAACTGCCAAAGATTTGAATATTGAAATTCTTCCACGCCCAACATATTCTTCAGATTTGGCTCCATCAGACGTTTTTTGTTCTTTTCCCAAATCTTAAGTAAACAGCTGAAAGGAAATCGTTTTGACAGTGACGAAGATGTCATACTGGCTTGTGACAGCTGGTTTAGTTCGAAAAATAGGTTGTTTTATTCTTAGGGTCTTTTCAAGGTCACACAGAGATGGCAGAAATGCATAAATTCAGCTGATGGCGACACTGAGAAGGAATAAGCACAGTGCCAAATATCAATTTTCTCCGCCTACCCCTTCATGGTAAGGATAAAGACTTATGAGAAGCCCCTTGTATCTCATACCGCATCTATCGTCTTCGAAACAACCACATTATCTCATATCGCATCTATCTATCTAGTCTTCGAAACAACCAAATGATCTGACAGCAAACGGATTCCAATTCGAGTCATTTAAACACGTATTTGGCTCAGGAGAATTCCCGACCCCATTAATGTCGCGTATCAGTACATTCATTTATGTTCGTTAGCGTTGAATTATGGTTCCCAAGTGGTGATTTTGTGACAGTTGGCAAGTCTGAATGTTATTGTTATTATCCTCTTCAGTTGTTACGATAAAGGTCGTTGTAGCTGTTATGGTAAAGGTTTTGTTGTTAAAGATAATGTGGTTATTATGTTAAATGTCATTGGCAGTTGCTATGGTAATTGCAAACTGTCCTTGTTTATAGTAAATACTCCATGTATTTGTTGTAGAAGAGGCTCAATTTCATTGTTATGGACGCGGCCCTGTTTGTTTGTTAGCTACAGTTCTCGTGTAGCTGTTGTGTTACAGATTCTTTGTAGTTGTTATGTTCAAGATTCTTTGCAGTTGTTATGGTAAAGATTCTTTGTAGTTGTTATGGTAAAGATTCTTTGTAGTTGTTATGTTCAAGATTCTTTGTAGTTGTTATGGTAAAGATTCTTTCTAGTTGTTATGGTCAAGATTCTTTGTAGCTGTTATAATAAAGATGCTTTGTAATTGTTATGTTCAGGATTCTTTGCAGTTGTTATGTTAACGATTCTTTGTAGTTGCTATGGTAATGATTCTTTGTAGTTTTTGTGGTAAAGATTATTTGTAGTTGATATGGTCAAGATAAATCGTAGTTGTTATGGTAAAGACTCTTTGTAGTTGTTCTGGTAACGATTCTTTGTAGTTGTTATGGTAAAGATTCTTTGTAGTTGTTATGTTCAAGATTCTTTGTAGTTGTTATGGTAAAGATTCTTTCTAGTTGTTATGGTCAAGATTCTTTGTAGCTGTTATAATAAAGATGCTTTGTAATTGTTATGTTCAGGATTCTTTGCAGTTGTTATGTTAACGATTCTTTGTAGTTGCTATGGTAATGATTCTTTGTAGTTTTTGTGGTAAAGATTATTTGTAGTTGATATGGTCAAGATTAATCGTAGTTGTTATGGTAAAGATTTTTTGTAGTTGTTATAGTAAAGATTCTTTGTAGTTGTTATAGCAAAGATTCTTTGTAGTTGTTGTGTAGATTCGTTGTATATTATAGAATGAATTACCGTTAACTGATTAGAGAAACTGGACATGCATATATATATATATATATATATATATATATATATATATATATATATATATATATATATATATATATATATATATATATATATACACCCACACACACACACACACACACACATTCAGTAGCATGTCCTTTGCAGAATTTCACTCCCATTACAACCTTCCGGAAACTTCTCGGTCATAAGCAAGATGCCCCGCATCCGATACATCCATCTGGAAATCATCTACCACATCCTGCACTCATCTTCTCTTTCTGCCATTCTCTTCCTCTTTTCCCGGGCATATTTCTCTCCATTATTGTTCTCTCCAAACTTTCATGACGTTTCAAGTGACCAGAATATTTAAATTTTCTTTGTTTTAATGTCTTCAGTTGCCAACCTTCGTCAATATTCATTTCATGTCGTATGGATGCATTTGATCATTTCTCTATCCAAGATATTCTTATATCCTCTTTATGATAAAGGGCCGCTGGCTGAATGGCTAGAAAGCCGGATGCTCCTTCAGGAGACCCGTGGTCGATTCCTCGGTAAGGTGTGGGACTTTATTCTGTCGGGGGAAAAAAGAAAATCCTAACCTGAACAGTTCGCGGCGACTGCACGAGCCAATCGGCCTTAATTCCTCAGGCTCAAAGGACCCCCAGGCCCCTCCCGCCATACACCGCAAGGTATTATTATATTGGCAGTAAATGACAGTTATGAAATTTACATTCATAGATAGGTTACACACACACACACACACACACGCACACACATACACCCCCCCCCCCCCCACACACACACACACATATATATATATATATATATATATATATATATATATATATATATATATATATATATATATATATACTAGCTGACCCGGCCCGGCTTCGCCCAGGCCCTGGAGGGGATCTATCTATCTATCAGTCTGTCTGTCTGCTTGTTTGTCTGTCTGTCTGGCTGACCCGGCCCGGCTTCACCCAGACCCTGGTGGGGAGCATCTTATTTAATTCATATAAGTAGTCATATAAGCTCTCCCGTTCCCGACTATCTGTCTGTCTGTCTATCTGTCTGTCTGACCCGGCCCGGCTTCACCCAGTCCCTGGTGGGGAGCATCTCATTTAATTCATATACGTAGTCATATAAGCTCTCCCGTTCCCGACTATCTGTTTGTCTGTCTATCTGTCTGTCTGTCTGTCCCGGCCCGGCTTCACCCAGTCCCTGGTGGGGAGCATCTCATTTAATTCATATACGTAGTCATATAAGCTCTCCCGTTCCCGACTGTCTGTCTATCTGTCTGTCTGACCCGGCCCGGCTTCACCCAGTCCCTGGTGGGGAGCATATAAGTAGTCAAATAAGCTTCCGTTCCCGACTATCTGTCTGTCTGTCTATCTATCTGACCCGGCGTGGTTTCGCCCAGCTCCTGGCGCACAGTAACTTAAAAGAATGTCCTTCCACACACCATTCATTATTTTTAATGAAAACTTTTTAATCACCGACATGACAGTTGATAAGTTCTTTAAGCAGAAAAAGATGGGTTACAATGTTATGCATTATGCATTATTTTTATGAAAACTTTGAAAATGCCTTAAAGATTATATCATTATTTATTATAACTTATATGCCTGAAAATAACTATAGACAAAGAGTTTAACAATAGTGCAAGTAAGTCCAACAATATGACTATAAAGTATATAGAAATGTTATTAAAAGTTATGCCCCTTGAAATAACTTTTCTAGAGTGAAGTCCCCCTGCTATATAGAAATTATATAATGAAAAATGGAAAAGTAAATGTTATTAAATAAGTAGAAGATTTTACACTAAGAAACTATTATAGTCGGTTGCACTAGGAATGAAAGGAAGACGTGTAGAAAATTTCATCTCAATCGGATGTACCGTTATCGAACGCATCCAATACATATCTAGCTGACCACAAACACACAAAGCCACATACACTCTGTTTATATATATATATATATATATATATATATATATATATATATATATATATATATATATATATATATATATATATATATATATATATATATATTGTTCCCACGTTTCCATCCGGTTTCATGATATTGCGGTCAACATCAGCATCTTTCAGCTGTATGTTGATTCCTAGGCTAGATTACGCTCATCAGCACGCCACGACTTTCTGAGCGACCGGCTCCATTCTCTCATAAGTCACTGGCTCGACTCTAACCATTTCTAATTCTCGTGCGCTCACATCAACCACGAGAATATTCGGGGTTAAGGGAGAAAGCTGCTAACTCCTCGGTCAAGGAGCCGGCATATATATATATATATATATATATATATATATATATATATATATATATATATATATATATATATATATATATATATATATATAACAAAGAGGCAGAAGAAGGGAGAAGATAATGAGGCTGTGGGGTAATAGGAAGAGAAGAAGGAAATGGGGGAGGATAAGAAGGAAAAGAAGTAGCAGAAGAGGATTTATATACTTGTAATAAAGGGACAAAATGACCTGCTCAATGTGCAAAGAAAAATACTTTCTTTTCAATTAACATAACAGATATTTACTTCTTCGGATGCGTAATGGATTGTTAGCTTATTCTAAACTGCCGAGCAAATGTGACATATAGGAGAGCTAATGTTGTAGATGTTGTACATGATTTTGTTGTATGTGTCTTATAATTCTAGCAAGGAATTTTACTATTGTTGCTGTTGCAAGCGATCGTAACTGAATTATCTCCCTTTGATGTTTAAGCTCTCACCCTTTATTGAATTATCATTATGTCGGCTATGATTGAAAAATAATGAATTTATTCTCTGCTCAATATTCTTTTTTTTTCTTTTCTTTTCTTTCTTTCTTTCTTTCTTTCTTTCTTTCTTTCTTTCTTTCTTTCTTTCTTTCTTTCTTTCTTTCTATCTTTCTTTCTTTCTTTTTGTTTATGTATCCATCATCATGACTTTCGTGCTTGTCATCCTTTATGACACATCGATTATCTTCTGTTTATATTTGTTGTTCTCATTCGTATTTTTCTACTTCATCTGCCTCCTCCTCCTCCTCATCGTCGTCGTCTTCTTCTTCCTCTTGAATGACGGATAGGCGGTTTAGTTGTTAAGGCTTCGGGAGTGTTTTTGCTTCTTTCTACGGCTTGTTTACGCATTTTCCTTATGATGGACTGGTTGTACATGGTTCCTAGCTGAGGTGAGTTCTTGGAGCGACACTGTGAGCTGTGGATTTCGTGTGCACTGCTTTTGCATCTGTCCGCGGTTGTTTGTTATTTGAACTGCTTGTTCAGAAAATAACGGCGACCTGCTGAACTAGCTAGTTTTGCATTTTTCAGTAATGTGTGTGAAGCTGCTGTATTTCTAGTGAATGCCGCTTCCATTGATGATGAACTGTACTTTTCTTAGTTGGACTGTTGTGTTGGCATTCTGCTGCTGTTGAGTTGTCAGTACTGCTGTCTGTTCCACCCTTCATATGGGGCAGTGAGGAGCATTTTGTGTGATATTCACTGGCATAAGAACGGAGCATTATGGGGGGTGACCTTTTGCTGTGAATTTGGAATCACTAATAACCAACCAACCAACCAACCATCCAACTATCCAACCAACCAACCAACCAACCAACCAACAACCTAACCAACCAACCAACAAACCAACTTGCTGCTGCTGCTGCTGCTGCTGCTGCTGCTTCTTCTTCGTCTTCTTCTTCTTCTTCTTCTTCTTCTTCTTCTTCTTCTTCTTCTTCTTTTTCTTCTTCTTCTTCTTCTTCTTCATCTTCTTCTTCTTTTTTTTCTTCTTCTTCTTTTTTTCTTCTTCTTCTTCTTCTTCTTCTTCTTCTTCTTCTTCTTCTTCTTCTTCTTCTTCTTCTTCTTCTTCTTCTTCTTCTTCTTCTTCTTCTTCTTCTTCTTCTTCTTCTTCTTCTTCTTCATCTTCTTCTTCTTTTTCTTCTTCTTCTTCTTCTTCTTCTTCTTCTTCTTCTTCTTCTTCTTCTTCTTCTTCTTCTTCTTCTTCTTCTTCTTCTTCTTCTTCTTCTTCTTCTTCTTCTTCTTCTTCATTTTCTCCAGAGACATAGGTTAGTAAGCTAAGAGGATATGGAAGGAGCTGCATTAGAAATCATAGCAAAAACGTCTTTAGCTTGAGTTGGTTGAAGACCAATGCTTCATTGGGTTCTTAAACATCACGCGCATCCTAGGTACTGAATGATGAATCTAATAATCGACATAGGCTAGCTCTGGTTCATTCCCACAGACGCTTCATTCTCCTCTTCAAAATTCAAAGAAGAATGCCCATGCTGATTAATCCAATAGCAATATGATTCAAAACCCTCCTGACTTTCCACTGACTTTCGAGTATTGTGTAGCTTCTATTTCGAAGCATGACTATCTTGTGAAAATACAGCGGTGTTTTCCCCTTACCTTCCGCCGGTTTGTGTTGCCTTTGTCTAAAGAGACAGACCCTGCAAGACATCAGGGGAGAGAGGATATATATGGCGCTTCTTACCCACCGATGGTTACGTCATAGAGATTTGAAATATTTTATAGAGATAGCTGCCCCACCAACTAACTCGCCTCCTGTCAGTGACCACCGCCTGTGTTTGTTCCACGGCTGCTTATTCACCATGTTCTCAGCTAACGCCTAGATAAAATACCTGGAAGCCACTCCACCATCCGCCACCCGGTGGACGCGCCTAATAGTAGGACAGGCTCCTACCCCATACGAATTGATCCATGACGTCGGTGATCATAATTTGTGGAGAGGCGTGATCTCCAACTCCAGCCGACAAGGCACTGGATGATGATTAGCTCCTATACACACGTCCTTCTGAGTCATCCTTTACAGATACGATGTTCCGTCTGTTAAGCTGACAAAGGCAGAAGTCGAAGAAAGAAGAAAGTGCATCTAGAGATAGATATATCCTTTTCAAGAATGTTTACCCTTTGCCGATAGAATATTAAAAAGGTCAACATTTCAGAAGTCCCGCTAAACAAGAACGGATCTGGTAAGTTCCACGCGTATGAGAGACTTTCCTCTCGAAAAAATATCAGTAACTATGACGTCATTTATCACATCGGAACTTGTGAGGTTCACAAATATCCTCATAGAATAATGCCATTGAGAAAAAAACATGGGCGCTGACCTTTGATTTTCCCGGCCGCCATCGATCCCGTGTGTTACTTGATTGGCAAAACGTGAAAGTCCGCGGAAGGCCGTTTCATAACTGAATCAGGTCGATGAATCAGGAACAGGAATGCAGAAAGCTTCTGAATCTCGGGGCCACATGGAACTACAGTATAGGGAGATGGGGTTGTGCAGTAGCTGGCTAGCTTGCCTGCTAATCTGGTTGTTTTGTGTTTGTATCCCCATCAAAAAAGGTATTTTTATTTTAAAGAAAACTGATCTGGAAAACTTAGCGTCTCATTTATCGACCGAATGAATCGAAGTGCAGTGATGATAATCTATCGACTATCGAACTTTCTTATGAAAACGTTGGTTTGTCGGGACTGAGGGCTGGTCCACTTTTCACATGGACAGAGACGAAAATGTTGTGCAATGTTCACTGGCACAGAAACGGAGCATTCTGGGTTGGCCTTTTGCCGTGAAGTTGAAACCGCCACTAACGACGAATGACTTTCTTAGGATGCTTGATTAAAAGAAACCCGTTTGACAGTGTTACTGTGATGACTTGTTCTGTAACGGAGAATGTTAAAGTAATTACATGTTCTGTAACTGAGAATGTTAAAGTAATGGCATGATCTGTTACGGAGAATGGTAAAGTAATAACATGATCAGTAACAGAGAATGAGCACCCATGAACGTGTTTCACGTGACGTCAAGATAGCTCATTTTCATAAGTTGGTAACCAGGACAGAAATACACAGACAATGGGGGAGTATAACACAGTATTCGGATAGATAGAAATAATGCAATACAACAAAAACATAATTACAAGGGACACGTAAATGTATAATCGATGACAGACAGACAGACAGACAGACAGACAGACAGACAGACAGACAGACACACAGACACACAGACAGACAGACAGCGATCACTAAATAGACATGCCAGATAAGACCGTCATAGTTAAAATAAACGCAAATATAATACAATAAAACATTTTTTGTCACATTATGAATTATCAAACACAAACACACACACACACTCTCTCTATCTCTTCTCCCACTCTCTCTCACTCTCTCTCTCTCTCTCTCTCTCTCACTCTTTCTCTCTCACCTATCTCTCTGACTCTCTGACTCTCTCTCTCTCACTCCCTCACTCATTCTCTCTCGCACTCACTCTCTCACATTCTCTCTTAATCTCACTCCCACTCTCTCTCACTCTCCCTCTCCCACTCTCTCTCATTCTCTCACTCTCTTTCTCACTCTCTCTGTCTCTCTCGCACTCACTCTCTCACTCTCTCTCACTCACTCTCACACTCTCTCTCACTCTCACACTCTCTCTCACACTCTCTCTCACTCTCTCTCACTCTCACTCTCACTGTACCCCGTCTCTCTCTCTCTCTCTCTCTCTCTCTCTCTCTCTCTCTCTCTCTCTCTCTCTCTCTACTCTCTGTCTCTCTCAAGCACTAACACACGAAACTGCAGAGCTCAATCACTTTCTGTTACACAGACCGGAAACAAATTGTACAAGATGGATTGGATCGTACTGATTTCTCTCCGCTGCCAAAGTAACATTGTTCTGCGTGCGAGCAATCAATTTGTTGGACAATCTATGGCCAGCATCAGCTATACAATACTAGCATCTTCAAGAGCGGGGGCCGATATGACGTAGTCTCTGTATTATTGGATATCGTTTATGTGGTCAATGGTTCAACAAGTGAGCTGGTACAATTATCTCGGAACAGTAATAACATCTGATGGGAGATGCCTTGAAGAGATTAGAACAAGAATCGCCATGGCAAAAGTAGCCTTTAGCAAGATGAAAAACATATTGACCAATAAAAAGATGTCAATTGAAACGAGAAAAAGAGTGTTGAGATGGTACATTGAACCTATACTTTTATATGGATGTGAAGCGTGGACAATGAGCAGTCAGGCTGAAAAACATGTGATGGCTGTAGAGATGTGGTTTCTGAGGAAAATGCAAAGAATACCATGGACAGCCAGAAAGACCAATGAACAAGTCCTTCAAGAAACAAATGAAGATCGTAAATTGATTAGAGAAATTAGACGTAGACAGTCAACATTTTTTGGGCATGTTATGAGAAGAAATGGATTGGAGAATTTGGTGACAATTGGTAAGATTGAGGGGAACAGACCAAGGGGAAGACCTAGAAGCAAGTACCTGGATGGCTTGGCCTTGTGGCATGGTCGAGACAGAAACACGGAGCTGATCCACGACTCTGGTGATCGAGTGAGATGGCAGAACATGACCGCCCACGCTTACCGGCATGGCACATGATGGATGGATGGTCAATGGTTCAATACCAGCAGGGTGTGGCCTGGACATTTTTAAAAACTGAGTAGACACCGCAGCCTAAAATGAGTTACATGATTTTTTTATTTTCTGGTTGTTGTTGTTGTTTTTTTGTTTTGTTTTTTTTTTGTTTTTTTTTTGGGGGGGGGGGGGGAGGAGGGGGAGGGGGTTATATGGTGATTTATTGTGGAGACGGTTTGTCTCGACCTGGCACCGAAGCACAATATCCACGGAGACTGTGGACCAGAACTCTTCATCTCCTCTCCAGGCTCAGAAATCAGCGGGGTGTTCAAGACCGGGACTGAAACTTCACATCTGATGTGAGACATACCAGGGTGTACGAGATCATGATTAATCACAGCACATAGGGTCACAGTTAGCACGTTGCTGTAATGGTTAAGACCGTTAAGAATCTACTCTGGCAATGGCATGAGAATGGTCCGGCAGGTCTTTGATGTCCGCTCTTGGCTGTCGTTTTAGACCGAAAGACTAAACACTTATTTCTTAGGCCTACACACTGTGAGCCGGCTTCCTGGCCTAGAGGTTAGCGACTTTTCTTCGTAATCTCGTATACTCTCGTAAGTAACGTGACAACGATGAGAATCAGCAGTGGTTCGAATCGCGTCGGTAACTTACGGGGTATGTGAGCCGGCCGCTCAGAAAGCAATAGCAAACTACTGAGCGTAATCTTGCCAAGAAATCAACAATCAGCTGAAAGATGCTGATGTTGACAGCGACGTCCTGTAAAGGATATGCAAAATTTTTTTTGTTACACACTGTGATGCTCCACTCAACATGATCCACTCAATTTCCATGTTGTGAAAACTCGCATAAATAATTGCGCTGACTGCTAGGAATTCAGAATAAAAAAAGAGATTCGAGAGTGAAGTTTATAAATGAGATCCGACACAAAAAAGAGGCTGAAAAACAAAACCAAGAATATCTTCATAGCTTCCAAGGGCAATGATGACCAAGGTCGTTTCCAGGACCAACATGCAGTGAGATGAAATGCGAATAATGTATTGATGCTTATCGATGCTATACCACTGGGGCCTGCAGCATTTTACTCCCTACCTATTAATATAGCTTCAGTCTCCAATACTTTGTCAGATAACGAGTGTATTAATTCAATTGCGGTGCTTATTCTGAGTTTACTAGCTTCTACTGGGATACCATCTGTCTCAGCAGCGTGTCCATCCTTCAGGAGTTTGAAAATGTTTCTAATGTCTTCTCGGTTTATCACAGTTGATACCAAGCTCCATTTCTGCAGGTTAGAAATGGAGGGGAGAGGTTTTATTCAGAAGTTCCTCATAGTATTCGATTCGTGTGTTCTTGTTAACTGTAATAATAGGTAGAATATTACTATCTTTGTGATTATCCACTGGAGGGCAAGGTTGATGACAACCGAGCAAACGGTAGACAACGCTATAAGGGGAAGATAACATCAAGAGATGGATGAACATCAATCTGACAGAATGTACATTCAGGGCAACAGGCAGACAGCGTTGGAGATCCATTTCAGCTAACCTTTATTGTGGAAACGGCACCTAATTTATTGATTGATCATCCAGTTGCATGCCTCCCGGCCAAGTGGTCATGTATTTTAAAATCTGACCTGATCCCTAGCTCGAACCAGATTAACATGGTACTTGTAAATGACATGGGGAATAAAAGCTAAAGTAATTATATTGACCACATTGAGCAGCGATTAGTCTATACAGATTTTGTGACATCATCATACACTAAATATGCCCCCAAAGGATATAATAGCATCCTTTTCTTAATGTCATGGTCATCTTCATAAATTCAATGCTAGGAGATTTTCTGGGAGATAAGTAGGGAGTCTTGTTAATGACATAATCACTCATCGTCTCCTGGTTTGATTAACAACACCCTCACACCATTTATTCCAATATGCTACAATGACATGCGATCGAGTGTTTGTTCTGTGCACAACGCTTAAGACTAAAAGAACACATTTTATCGCGATGGAACGCAATTTGCTGGCAAATCGCTGTTGTGTAACAAAGAGTCACTGTTTCAGCGGAAATATTTTATACATATCAGAAGATAAGATCAGAAATGAAGACATCAGGACTAAAGTGGGGGTTAAAGCAGCACTAGATTTTATTAGAAAGCACAAGTCAAATGGTTTGGCCATGCAAGTAGGTTACCAGTCAATAGCATACAACAACAAGCAATGATGTACAGACCAGATGGAAACAGAGGAAGAGGCCGAACACGTAAACGTTGGATGGAGGGAATAGCAGAGTCCATTGGAATATCGATATATGAAGCCCATAATCGGGCACTCTCACGATGTTTATACTTCACTTCGACACCGCAAGACGCAAGAGGAACATGATGTGATGAGGTGAGATGGGATATATTGTTGTTTTTTTTTCTGTTTGTTTCATCGTGTCACCCACTGTACTCTATAGTGTAGGTTTTTTTAAAAAATCGACCTGTACTTGTGTTACTTCGTTAATTGTTCTTAATTTACACACAGAAACCACTAAAAGTAGGCTGTATAATTTATTGCCTGGCATATTTCACTGCATTTCGTCAGGTCCATACTAAATATAGTCAATAGGTGAATCAAATATTGACTCAAATTCATACCATTTATAGTCACTGATACTGATGCTGGTGTTGACTGCGACGTCCTGTAAAGGATATGCAACTAACTTTTTAACTATGTGAATGCGAAACATTTGTTATCCACGCGGTATTCGCAACCACTATTAATTATGACCCCAAGGCATAACCCGGGTTTTTGCTGCCTAATTGCTATGGCTACGTTATATTTGAGTAATCGTATATCGTTACTCATATACGCCGAGGCATTTAATAATACATTAGATTGTGTGACCTGTTGTTTGTGACTTGTATGTTTAAACTCCCAAAATAAATACATTGTTTAAAAACGTTCTTATGCCGCGACTCTACTCAGCATGTTTACAAATCCATAGACACTGACTGACTAGCTTTCTATTGCTGGATGCATCCTCTGATTTAGCTGCTTACTATTTCTCTTGTATAATTGTTAATCAATACGCTTATTCACATGCCTTGTTATTTTGATGTCTTCAGATTAATGTGTCCTTAGATATGGCTGATTAACGTTTCTCTTCTAAAAGTATTAATTAATATACTTATTCGCATACCTGATTACGTGTATGTCTTCAAGTTATTGTGTCCTCTCAATTAGTTGCTTACGGTTTCACTTCTATAAGTGCCAGTGACTACACTTGTTAGCATACCTAATTACTTGATGTCTTCAAGATTAATGTTTCATCTGATATGTCTGATTATCGTTTCTCTTCTATAAGTGTCAGTCAATACATTTATTCGCATACCTTATTACATTGATGGCTTTTATATTTATTTGTCCGCGGTTGTTTGAATTGTGAACTGCATATTCAGAAAATGGCGTCGATTGGTTGCTGAACTAGCTGGTTTTGCATTATGTAGTAATGTGTGGGAAGTTGCTGCTTTTCTAGCGACTGCAGCTTCCATCGACGATGAACTGTAATTTTCGTGGCGGACTGTTGTGTAGGCATTCTGGCAGCAGCTGTATGCCCGTGAGTGCTGTTGGTTTGTCGGTACTGCTGTGTGTTCCACTTTTCACATGGGGCAGTGAGGAGCATTTTATGCGATATTCACAGGAGCGGAGCATTATGGGGATGACCCTTTGCTGTGTAGTTGGAATCGCGACTAACTAATATTACATTAGTGTCTTCAAGATTAATGTGTGCTCTGAAATAAACCCCTAACATTGTCTATTCTGTAATTGTCAGTCAGTACACTTATTCGCATATCTTAATACTTTGGTGTCTTCAAGAGTGCTTCTCTTGCTCTAAATTTACTTGTACATTACACCAAGAACGCCAGTTCCCATGGGGAATCATCTAATGATTATATGACGTTCTGTAGAAATTGTGTGCCCTTTCCAGTACCGACTAAGTGAAATAAAACACCCTCACCATTGATTGAAAGCGTTTCTCTGGAACACAGCAATACAGCCGCAACGATCAAAGTCTGGCCGCTGATTGATCTGCTAGAACTTGCAACCATTCCCCCAGGTCGCGGGGAAATTATTTCTTGGACTTGTGCAGATTGCTTGCCGTTTTACATGGGTGGGTAATATAGATCGGCTGTAACCTAAATACATTTTTAGAAGGGTTTTTGTATGCCTGCATTAAAAGAATCAGCCATGAAAGACATAGTGGCTAATTGATTTCCTTTTCAAACAGTGTCTGGAGTTCAATAATGTATCAGAACGACATGTTGTAGGTTAACAGGTCTAGCTGAGGTTTTCTAAACAATAAGACACATCTGGTTCTGTGGTCCTGAGGGTACTGATCATCTATATGTATGTATAACGCAAAGAATGGCTGAATTTAGAGACCATGAGTTGTCCATGCAGCATGATCCCTCTCTCGGCCTCTCTAGTTTACTCCAAAAGAAAGGTAACCGCAATACTTCTGGAACAAGGCAAGCTGCAGAAGCTGCCGGATCAGCAAAGCAATACCCTAACTGTCCGCCTGTCGGAGCTTACATCCTAGACTAGTTGCCGATTAAGGCTTAAGGCGTGGTCTGCCCTGCCATGAAATAGCGTCTTTAGGTTGCATTTTGCAATTGCGCTCCTCCTCGCGAAGCCGTCGGCACAATGTGGGGTGTCGGGTGTGGTGATCGCCGGTAGGAAGCAGGTAGTACCGTCTACTGCCATATGACCTGACATAAAAATATATATATATATATATATATATCTACGGAATTGTCAACATACCTTGTATTGAAGTAAGATCGCTACGAGAATTGTATTGCTGTTCTCTTCTTTCCCAAGCTCGGAAACAAACGATGTTTGTAGGACCGCTACTGGAACTGCACAAATGTGGAGAGACCCATGTTTAGGGTGTAACCAAATCATGGTTAGCACAAAAATACAGACTGGCTTGGACCTGGCCTCGGCTAGAAATGTGTCCTCTATGTGTGTTAAGTGTTTAGTCGCCTACAGACTCCTGCACCAAACACAGAGGGATGAGTATACCTTTTCGTAGAATCTATCCGTCTGATTGTTCAACCCAAACTAATCAAATTTTGAGAAAAGATGTTAAGGCCTCGTTCAACCGTCGTGTTTCTCGGTCGGATATAATTATGTTACTTATGGTGTATCTGCCGTCTCCAGGGCAAAGCAGTTACGCACGAGGTCGGTAATTCGGCTTACCCGCTTTCGAACCACAGCTGCGACCGATTTGGCAGCAGACCGTGTCGCGCGAGGTTTTAACGTGTTGGTATGGGAGCCGGACGTTCAGAAAGCAATGGCAAACTACTGAACGTAAACTTGCAAAGACATCAACAACAGCAGTGCTGGTGTTAACACAGATGTCCTGTAAATAGTATTTGCGTAGACAGGGCTGCGATATCGTTTCCTGGAGTGAGTGTTTTCTGTCTGTTAGTGAGTTTCGACTTTGGTGACTTTTCACATGTCTGGTCAGAGTCGCACACTTGTAAGGCCTGGTGTAGTTGTCTACCCGCCCCGTCTTATGGTGGTGACCTTTCCTCCACGGAGTGTCTTACCAGTCGTTGTCCCTTCTGAGATTCCATCTATTTCCCCGTCTTGGTCTGTTTTCATATCTTCTTGTTCTTCTCTGGTATCGTGTGTCTTGGACGGCTTGATAACTTGATTTTGGTCTCACTTTTGTTCCGCTTCTAGTTATATAGTCTAAGGTAGACAGAAAGCAGTTTAGTCATCATTTTCATCAAAATCATCACCCTTCCCTTTTGCTTGCAAGCACCGTAGATAGGAATAGTTGACGCTCCAGCACCCGATGAATGACACTGGAAGCCTCTATAAAACAGATGAAATGACCAAGAGATTGAGAAACTTTGGTAGGCCCTCACGAGAGCGACGTTCTGCAAATATCTTCTACATGATGAATCACGTTTCCCATTACGAATAGTCGCACCACATTCCTTGTTTAAGTTATGGAAAGCAATGCTCTTTCCCTATATAAATCGTTCTTTATTTGGCACATTTGCACACACTTCCTTGTTCCCTTACAATCAGGAGAACCGTGCCGTCTCCTAATGAGGCAGTATCTTCTAATTGTTTAGGTTCCAGTCTGGTTTACATTTCTTATTGATGAGGTTGTTGGCGGGATCAGAGTCTGCTCTCTGGTATGCAAATGATGGTCGCGCCAGACTGTTAGACCGTGTATAGGAAACACCTTGTATGCTATTCACATGATTATGTTTTGCTTGTGTGTCTTCTTGTTTGAAGATTGTTTGGATTTGGTTCTGATTTGTCTGAAGATTGTGTTTAGATATGGTTCTGGCTGTTTGAAGATTGTGTTTTGCTGGAAATTTGATACTGGTTTGGAGTAGCGAAGATTGTTGCGAAACCTCGCACACTATTTCTGGAGATTATATAGCTTGGCACCGCCTTGTACATGAACTATATAAAATAGAAGAAGAAGAAGAAGAAGAAGAAGAAGAAGAAGAAGAAGAAGAAGAAGAAGAAGAAGAAGAAGAAGAAGAAGAAGAAGAAGAAGAAGAAGAAGAAGAAGAAGACGGGCGGGCGGGCGGACGGACGGACGGACGGACAGACAGGATAATACCTGGATGGCTTGGCCACATGGCATGGACGAGACAGGACCACTGAGCTGATTCACGACGCTGGTGATCGAGTGAAATGGCGAGTCATGACCGCCCACGCTTTCCGGCATGGCACATGATTGATACATATTTTATATGACCAATCAGAATATGGGCCACATATTTTTATTGACCAATCGGTGCACGAGCCACATATTTTAATTGACCAATTGGTACATGAGCCACATATTTTAATTGACCAACCGGTACACGAGCCACACATTTTAATTGACCAATCGGTACACGTGCCACATATTTTAATTGACCAATCGGTACACGAGCCACATATTTTAATTGACCAATCGGTACACGAACCACATATTTTAATTAACCAATCTGTACAGGAAAGGAGATGTTCTCAGTATCAAACCAGCCGCCTTTCCTTCCCTTGAAATTTCCTGGCACCTATTTTAGGCTTGTAGCCTACGTCAATTTTATAAATACACCTAGATGAGAATTCGAACTCATGACCACAAGAGCCGGCAGGCAAGCAAACTAGCCACTACGACCTCTAACTGTAATGAGGCAAAGAGAAATATACTGCCGAACAAGGTGGAAGAATGATTAGTCCAATTACAATACATAGGTGTAAATAGGAAGCTCCACAAACATACACTGTAAGCTGATGGCCAACGTTTGCTATCAACATCTTTATCAACGAAGAAAAAAGAAAGCACAGGAGACAAAAGAAATCGGTGAAACTGAAAGGAATCTAATTAACGCAAAAACTAGAATCGGAAAGCTAAAATTTTGAACCGATAAAAGGATGCGGGAAAACGAATTGCAACCAAAAACAACCAAAAACCAAACGGGGGGGGGGGGGGGGGGGGGGGGAGAGACGGGGGACAAACACACACAAAAAAAACCTAAAATAGTTGCATGTGTATCAAATATATGTATATCTAACTAAAACACACACGCATACACACACGAATAGACAAACACACAAAGAAGAATGCTTAATGTACTAGGATTGTTTAAGAGAACATGTGAACTGACTACTGAAAGTAACATTACCTAGTGCATCACACACAGGCAATAAATGTTGATATTCATTGCAAAGTCCTGTCAAATCACACGCAACTAACCTTAATATACATTAACAATCAGATATGATGAAGTGGAAACACAAACACAGCCAGACAAACGGTTCGGTCATGTAATAAAACTTCACACAAACATCTTTGACTGTCATGTTGTGTGAAACGGGGGAAGAAATCAGCTCGGCACGTTCAGGTGTAATAGCTGTGCATGCATAGCAAACGGCGCCATGACATTCTTTCAACGCCTGTCTAAAAGTCATCATCACCATCACGTGCCATGCCTATAATCCTGGCCGGCATCGTTCGCATCTGACATCGTCACTAGATTCACGAGTCAGACTGTGATCTTGTCTCTACTATGACATGTAGCCAAACTATCCAAATATTTATGTCCCTGTGTACCCGTGCTCTTTCCCTGTCAAGTTTGCCAAATATCACAAAGTCTTCAAATTTAGTTGTTGTTGTGTGTTTTTTTCCCATAACATACCACACACACAAAAATCGGGACTGTCTTTGCCTAATGTCTGTAATCAATCTGTGGTTTACATGTTTCTTGACGGACTGTCCCATTCATGATTCTGTCCGTCCCAATTATTCGGTGCCTATTCCCCAGAAGCTACATTTTCACTACCATTATATGCCTGCTTTTTTCCAGAATGTCCTGGCTAAACTGACATTGTCAGGTGTGACAGAGAAAAATAACACACATAAATATCTGTTATCTGTTGGGGTATCATCCTTGCACCTCGGACACTTCTCTAAGTCCTAAGAACCTCCCTCCACCCTATGCGTCGGCGTCTGGCGGCTGGCGGCTAATAGTGCCAGTTTACAGAATTATCAGAAACAATATATAATACGGCTGCAGAATTGGTCAAGGAGAGTCTTTTCAGTGTGGTGTTGGGGGTGTCAGGTTCTGCAAAGCTTATGATGCAAGACAGTGAATTCAAATCGGTTTGATTCCAGACACTTCTGTATTAGATGTGTTTATGTGAATGTATATATCTGCTGCAATTGAAATCTGCTGGTGTACCTGTAGATTTCTTCCTCTTTTTTGCGTGGTCTCTCATAGGTTTTCTAGCATGCACCTTTATCTAGATGTTCTTATCTTTCTCTTATCTCATCTCATCTGGTTTCTCGTATACCTTGCGGTGTTAGGTGAAGAGGCGTAACCAGCGGGAGAGAACCCGTTTAAGGCTTAATATATCGAGATTGCCATGGACTCTGTTATTCCCTCTGTCCATTGTGTATATAGTCGGTATGTTATTATGGTTCCATCTGGTCTGTACATCATTTTCTTGTTGTGGTACACTGTCAGTTGTTAGTGTAGTTATATGGCCTAACCATTTAACTTGTTTTGTCTATTGAAACCTAGCGCTGCTATCAACCCCACTTTAGTAATCATTTTATCATTTCTGATTTTCTCTCTTCTTGATACATTGAGTATTCTTCTCAGGAATCTCATTTCCGTTGCCGTCTGTTATGTTAACATTAATCAATTCATGTTTTCTTTCATCATTTAAATCGCTTCACGTTACAGATCAAACAGGTACGTTTTAGATAAACACGTGTCAGTGAGAATAAACAAATACATATAGTTTTGTTCATGTCATGTGATTTCTGCAGTATGTACTGACAAGATTCAGCGAAATCAGCCGGGCAATCTGTCATGCAATCTATTGTGTGTGCCTTCGTTATTTAAATTCATTTGGGAAAACATTGTTTTGAAATATGCATGTATTTGTTTATGGAACTTTCATGTTTATCATGTGTTACTTGTGAACAGTGTGAGACAGGCACGTGTAATATCTTCAATTCTTTTTTCTGTGTACACTGAAAATATGCAAGGGGCGGCTGGCCGAGTGGCTAGAATACCAGATTCTCCTTCGGTTCGAATCCTCGGTAAGGTGTGAAGTTTTTTATTTTTTTATATTTTTCTGTCGGGGGGTAAAAGAAAACTCTAACCTGCACAGTTCGCGGCAATTGCACTAGCCAGGCGGCCTTAATTTCTCAGGCTCAAGTCCCCCCACCTTCCCCCCACCCCTCTCCGCCATACACCGAAGGTACTATATTGGCAGTAAATAACAGTTTTATGACTGAAAATATGTTCAGAAATGTACAAGATATTGGGGTACGTAACATCAAAAACATTAGATATGCGGATGATACAGTATGGATTGCAGACAATGAGCAGGATCTGCAACAATTAGTAGAAGCGGTTGTTGTACACAGTGAGCAACTGGGGTTAGAATTAAATTATAAGAAGACACAGATTATGGTCGTCACTAGGAAGATGGAAATGCCACAATGTAATATACAAGTAAATGGAAATATTCTTAATCTAGCGAATCGGTACAATTATCTCGGAACGGTCACAGAATCTGATGGGAGATGCTGTGGCATAACGCAGCCAACATTATTCATCTTATCAACAAATGCCGCAAAAAGAGGAAACAACATTAAAAGAAATTGACTTCACAAACGCAATTGGAGATTGGGACTTAAAACTTAATATCAAAACTGGAACTGAACAAGTGACAAATGACGTGGATTCTTAGAAGGATTTCATCAGACCAAGCTCGGAAAATCATTGGATGAAAAAACCACCTGACCCGCCTTCGCGCCAGTGCATAATTAACATAATATCCCCATTTCATCAGAAATGTTAATCAGCCGCACTTTTGTCTGAATTCGCTCCATGGACGGAGGTGAGAAGAGTGTGTGATCAAAAATTCAATGGACAAGGCAAAAGTCTGGATCCGAGGTACGTTTGTTAGCCCTTGATTAGACTAAGAACCCGATGTATCAAGTGTCAAGTAACGTAAACCCATGTTTGTGATGTCAATTGAAATGTATGATTATTAATTAAAACCTCAGAAATGTAAAAATGCTCGACTGTAGATTCTAATGACGCAAAGCCATTCCCGGCCAGAATATTCTCTTCGATGAAACTGCCACCTCTGATATTCTTAAAGATAATTATTAACTTTAAGAAGTGCATTACACTATTACATTCTATTCTAAACAACTGTGAGAAGTGATGATTCGAAAGCAATCTTGTGCATTTCACCAGAAACAGGATGCTATCACTGTCTACAGCTGAAATGACAGTTCGTGTACTAGAACAAGTGCCTTGTTCTAAAACAGACTTATCTATGCCTATTTACAATCTAGAAAGCTGAAAGTGAAATCAATCTTTCCTTTCTCCTTTGTCTATAGAAATAATAGGGTTTGGCGAAATAAATATTTATATTTATGTCAAATTTTAATTAGATAAGAGCACTTATGAACTGCAATACATGAGAAAGTTGTGCTTCGCGGAACACCATCACACGAAGTGAACTTAACTCATTACTCAACATAACTTAAAAACACAACACCACTCCACTCATCACCACACAACACAACACTCAACATCACAACAACAACAGGTAATGGAAGAGAGTTATTAAACACAAGAAGAAGAAGTAGTTAATTGGGAAAACACAGAGAATTATTTATACACATTGTGAACACCATTGAGTAGAAGAAATGTTATAAATGTATGTCATTTATTTACATGCATCTTGACACCTTCTCACTCTTGTCATTGTCTCACTGTACACGTTCACTGACCCCAGGTCAAATGAAGACTTACATACAGCAGGAACAAGTTGATACAAGGCGTACACAGTGTGATAAACTCTGACCACCCCAAATTAACCCAACACTAGCTTAGAGAGAAAAAGAGGGGAGGGGAACTAGTTCCTACTTCAGGAATTTAGGTTCTTTTACCTACTTTTAAAAGATTGTATTGGTAGGATTGTATATATTTATGTGAATACTCATCAGTGATCTTGGTGGCTACATACCAACAACCACCCAACACATCAGCAAACTAACCACCTAAATCAGACCTGAGAGAGGGAAGCCGAGAGAGAGGATGAACCACAAGTGAGATGGAGGATGACTTCGCTATGAGCAGAGCATGGGGAGGCCTTCAGTGGAGCTATACGGGCAGACCTGACGTGGATCCATCAGTCAATGGACCCTGGCTTACCTAATCTTCCAGTCACCAGGTTACATTTTCCTTGGTCGAACCCACACCCAATTTCAGGAAAACTGATAATGTTTATGGTTGAGACACCACTATCATACTTAATATGTACAACATCAAAATGTTTACTATGTTTTCACACTTGTTGACATCTCATATATTGATGCTTGTTATTGATTGTCTGGGACAATGGTCCAATGTGCAACTGTTCTATTACTTTGTGTAAAGCACAACAGAGATGTATGTACTGACCAGAAGGCTCAGGCCAGTCAATAAATGATTAACATGAATTGACCTTCTGTTAATTTGTCAAGTTCAAACCTATCTGTGTCAACAACTTCTTTGTACATCATGTTGTCAAAATCTAATGTGATTGATTATGTGTTTGATTGTTAAAGATAAATTAACTCATAATGACTTACTAAAGGGGGAAATAAAAGACTCTATACCTATCAACTGCTCAACATCCATGTTTTCTTCATCTAAATCAGGCTGAGAAAATTCTCCTGACTTTCCTCAGATTTGATAAACTAAAAGGGGGCTCCAGAGCTAAAGAATCATTGGAGAAGGGGCAGATTCCCAATTAGTAAATTACCATTCTTACCAGGGCCATAATCTATATCTCCTAGACAATACTTAACAAAACGAGGCCTGCAGATAACTCAAGGTTCATATTCTGGGGTTATTGAAGATAGAAGAGGATGGGGCTCTACATCTTTGGTTAGAGATGGGGCATGCACTACAGTGATCTCCCACTCCCTTCAAAAATATATGACATATTGCGGTCTACGTCCTGGATGGTTCCCATATATTAACCTTTAAACAATCACCTAAAAATACATGAACACAGTTATCTTTAGATTTTGAACATTGTCATTTTCTAGAATGTTTAACAGATACCATGTGGGGTATTGATTGACAGCCACATGATATGAATGACATTTATAGATAAATAAGATAGGTGACTGAATCTTTACTCCTGGAGAAGGAGCCATGTTCATATATTGCTTCTACTTCAGAAAGAGGTGCTCCAGGTGAAATATATAGTGTGTATCTACTCTACCAACACTACTTCTCTTCCAGAGAAGGTGTTCTATTCCTGTGAAGTCTGAACTTAACAGCATTTCATCAACCACCGGAAAATCTTATCCGTTGGGAAAACCTCTGTCTAATTTCAGATTCTTTTCTTTACTAGGAATTAATTGTGGTTACTTCAGTGCCTGCTGCCTTTGGCTTTTCCAGCATTGACAGACAGACATAACATAGGGTGTTTTTAATATTGCACATGCTCTGTTGTATCTTTGCAGATCAGGGACTGACAAGCGTACGCGGATCAGACTAGCTGCAATTATATTGTTAATCAGAGCACAGCAATAAAATATAGACATGGCGGAAACTGCAAAGTTTAGAGCCCAAATAACAGAAACAGGTAGGGAATGCGGGTTAGATGGCCTTGAGCTAGCTAACTATGTTTCGGAGGCATTCGACAAAAGAGAAAGACTGCAAGCTGAATTGGCTCTCAAAGAAAAACAGCTTCAGGCTGAATTGGCTGAGAAGGGAAAAACAGTTTCAAGCAGAATTGGAGGAGAAAGAGAAACGATTTCAAGCAGAATTGGAGGAGAAAGAGAAACGACTACAGGCTGAAATGGAAGATAAGGAGAGAGAGCGTCAACACCAACTGGAGTTGAGGAGAATGGAGATTGAAGTGGAGATCCGGAGAATAGAGAAAGGGAGTGGTCCTACACCCTCAACCTCATCAGGATCGCCAGTGACAGAACCACCTCACGTCTCTCAACTTAATTCAGGAGCTATGTCATTTCCTCTGGACCCCTTTAATGAACAGACTGACCACATCGAAGGATTTTTATCACGCTTCGAGGCAATGGCTGTCAGCTGTGGGCTTGAAGAAAGTAGATGGGCGACGAAGTTGGCGCAGGCCTTAAGATCCACGGCGTATGAAGTGTTCTCAAGACTCACTAGAGAGGAACAACAGAACTACACAACACTCAAGACGGCACTCTTGAGCCGATTCGAAGTGGACGCCGAATCTTATAAACTCAGGTTCAAAGCCGCAAGGAAGGAACCGGGTGAGAGCTACGCACAACTAGTCGAAAGACTGAAGTCATACATACAAAGATGGACTTGCTTGGGAGGATTTGAGGAAAATTATGAAGGACTCCGTGAAATGATTATCATTGATCAGATCAAGGGGAAAATGCAGAACGAAATGAAGGCATTCCTAACCCAAAACGGGGCTGACCGCCTGGAAACTATAATCATCCTGGCAGAGAGATTTGAGAAATCTCAAAAGGAGATGGGAGGAAAGGGACGTTCGAACAACACCCCCTCTCAAAACAAAACTCCACAGCCAAAAGAGGGTGAAAACACTGTAGCCACCGGGAAAAAGGGGAAATCCCCGAAAAACACTCAACACTCAGTCCAAACAGCGCCGAAGGAGGACAAACCATTCTGTACCCATTGCAAAATTAAAGGTCACACATTTCAGAGTTGCAGAAAGAAGCCACCTCCACACACAGCGGCATGTTTGGCCAACCGAAAAGAGAGAAAAGTGAGCACTGGTGAAACGTCCAAACAGACACCTCATCAAGACACATCATCTCGTATTCCGGTTGTAGAATCCATCTTGCTAAATGGATTCCAAACGACCTGTTTATATGATACTGGATTATCATATGACTGTGTTGTTTCATCATCCTTGGTTCACCCTGAACAGGTGACAGAGGAAATAGTGGAATTGCAGGGACCACTGAAGAGTTCAACCAATATGTCTCTACCAGTGGCAAAAGTGAACATAGCCTCGCGGTATGTCACCGGGACGATCAAGGCAGCAATCTTGGAAGATCCGATATATCCTGTAATCCTCGGGTGTAGATTTATCGTTCTAGGAGAACCTGTTCAACCTGTGGCGATGGCGACCATGACCACTCGAGCACAGGCAACAAAAACTCCAGAATCAACTACGCCAATCCCTCGAACGGAGGAACTGAAGAGGGCACAAGCATTCGACAGCACCTTGGAACCCTGCTTCAGAAAACTGCCAAAATCACATTTACCTCTACGTAAAGGTGATCTGTTCATGAAGTCAGCACTTCTTTACAGAAAAGCAGGACGAGCTGGACAAGAGTTTAATCAACTTGTTGTACCGACTCAATACAGGACTCAGATCTTAGAGATGGGTCACAGTCTACCATTCAGTGGGCACATGGGTATCAACGCTACTACACAGCGGATTACCACTCACTACTTTTGGCCAGGGATGAACTCAGACATACAACGGTTTGTAAAATCATGCCCACAGTGTCAGAAAGTATCACTGTAGCATGATAGAACAGAATCCCCATTTCCAGTCCGACACATTTCATAAATATACTTTGAGTCTTAACAGGGACCATCCCAAATATAGGGCTATTCTTGGATCGAAGGTTCCAGAACGAGTTGGGGGAGGCGGCGGTATGCACCTGTCTTATGATTGGTTCATAAATAATGAGCCCACGCTATTCCTGGGCCATATTTTAAAATCTAATTAGTAGGAGCGGGAATTTCACCAGGAGCGGTCGCTAGAGTGATGTGATGACCCAACAATGCCCTTGTAGATTCAATATATTGTTCTCTGGACAACAGGTACCACTTTAAAACATACTTTAAGTTGTGGCTAAACCTAATGTACGAAAGAGAAGAATATAAGAGTATTTTATGAATAATGTGTGAAAGTGGAAAACCTAACTTCTGTGCGCCAGAATTCTGAATATTGCTTCTTCAACCTTGACACGTCTTTCACGCTGTATACTCCAAGGGCCTATCAATCCCTTGTTGTGACTGATTGCGTATGCTTGAGGAATGTAGTACACTCATGCAGATTCGCAAACCAAAACCCCTTGTGCATTCTACATGCCTAGGATGACTTATTCTTAAAATCAACTGTACCTTTGCTCTCGTGCGAGTTAACAAATGGCAGTCTGAATGGGAATGAGTGATGAAACATGTACAAGTTCCTTTGTAAAACGCTGAGATTGATGGAGTGAGTGAGTGGGTGATTTAATAAATAGCCTCTCACATCTAGTGGAAGGAAAGATGCTTCAAATATCCATATGTAAACAGGACGGTGATGGCACGCCAGAATTGCTAAGTCCATGTGATGCCTGGTCGCTATAAGCTCAAGAGAATTACTATAATTTCTCTTTGAAGTATTACACTGTTACCTCTACTGTTGGATGGTTCATATAAACTAGTTCCTAAGAGAACCATAGGTGTGTGAACCGGTGTTTTAGTTGGCTGAATATAATGTATGGCTCATGCAAACTTACAAGGACTAAACATGTTTTTCCACATATGTGCTTGGTGCATATGTGAACTATTGCTATGCAATTGAGCTTCTGTTACCTACTGTGGACATTACTCAGTGGGGAGAGAGCACATGATGATGATAAAGATGATGTACCTGTGAGTCAGGTCTGTCTGAGAAAAGGGGTGAGGTCTGGCATTGCTGTGTGAATATGGAATAAGACATTCATGCACCGACATCACAGCTATAGAAATGGATGTCTGGTCTGCTAATTTGGTAAATGCCATTAGTTAATACATAATGCATATTGCAGTTGTAAATGCCTATTTTCCATTTCCCTTCATAATGCCTGTCCCATGTTGCTATGTCACAATGATTGCTGTACTGTGTCTGGTCCTCCTTGTGCCCAGGTCTACTGTGGTTCAAACATGGTGGAACTTAGACCACATAAATGCTTGTAATTGTGTTAAGCTACCCTGTCTCAGCATATGGTCTTGTGATTACCACAGTGCATCAGGGTGAAATTCACTACATCATCAACCTTAACCTTCCCCATCTCCATCTGTGTATGTTAATGTATGATAACATCATCTTTTAACACATGTGAAGAGATGTTGTGCCATTCTATATATCCACAGAGAACAGGAGGATGGAGGAGAGGCATCCATATATCATCTGGGAAAACTAACCAGTAGTCCCAGAATCCAGAACCAACTCTCTATAAGTGAAAACTTCTAGAACCCACAATATGGGAATTTCCTAGAGACTTTCAGCTCAGCTCTCAAACAGCTGGATATAAAAGAAAGAGAGAAAAACAGTTCTGAAGACTTCAATAATAAGAAGTACAGTGATCATTAATCAAATGTCATCTGAGAATGAAACAACAAGTCTGGTTGTTAACCCCATTCAAGACAACTTGTGAAATGACTGGTGCAATGGATTGTTTAGCTAGGACTTATCTTGGTTAATCTCCAGCCTGGTACTCACACAGTGTTTAAGAATGAAGACTTGAAGTGTAGGTGAGATTGGACTGACTGAGGGGCTGCAGTATATTGGATTTTGTTCCTATCTCTGGGTTTCTTCAGCAAGTCATGTTTTGCATGTACCGAGTATACATCTCCCAATGTCAGGAGAGTGTTATCCTCAACTTTTGAAGTATCCCAGTATCAGCATTCACAGACAGTCTGGTCAACGGGGAGAGACAGTCTCATATCATCCTGCCAAATCTTGTCTTCAAGAGGAATGAATCTGCCATGAAGCTTATTTTGGGAAAGCTGCTAACTGGAGCTAGTCCAACATCCATGCTGATGATAAAAGGATTCAACAGACCCAGAACAGTAGTTTCTTCCTTGAGTTGCCCATGGATAGGATTTCTTAAATTCCCAAGAGACAAAAAGATGAGGATAGAGACTGATACTGAAACTGAATGGTGTGGTGGTAATTAGAGAGGAGAGGTGGATAAGAGTTATTAGTTGGTGGAGTAAGGGGAGGTGGTGTATCATGTTATCTTCATGCATGTTAGCATATTTGTACATTTTGTATGTACCTTGTTGAGGTGTTGACATGACAAATGGGATGAACAATGGTCATCACTAGACTCACCATCAGCTCAATAAACAGTATGATTGAACCAGTGTTTTAAGTACATGTCCCCAGTGAATTTCTTGTACAGTTGCTGTCAAGTGTTGTCTCTGGTGACTGTCTTGAGTGCTGTGGTTGGTTATACATATTGTGAAAAGTCTTGTATAGATGTTGTCAGGTATCTCATGATGTCTATCTTGTACACTTGTGGTGTAAACCAATTCCTTGTGAATGTATGTTCCACTTTTGTCAAGAAACTGTCATGTAGATGTCCTGTCTAACAGATGTAATGTACAGTTATTGTTAAAGTTTGTTTGTCTGCAAAAATTGAAGGACTACTTGAACTGATATAGGTCATACTGACAACATAAAGAAAGAAGAGATCTAGGTGACGGACGAACAGCACACTGTCAACATTATAATGAGTGAGAGGGATCCTCAGTTGTACAGGCGCTAATTGTTCAGATCTTTTCTGGCCTTAAGGGAACCTTTTACTTCTTTTATAAATTTCTGTGTAGATACATAATAGTCTCACAGTGGGGGTTGAGCCAAAAGAAAATGTTCTCCAAACAAGGCTATTGCGGGAATGTTTAGCTCATTTGAGAGACCTCTAGACAAAACGTGCTAAATCATATCCTTTATCTTGTTATTTATTATTCAAGATATATCTCCAGAGAACACTACAACCTAGGTCCTCTGGCAACTCAATCTACAACATGTCACAATCACCAAAACACCGGACACCACCGGCAATGTTGGGTGAATCGCCAATCACTGGAATTCCATTTGAGAAAGTGGCAGTAGACATAATCGGACCTCTCTCAGCAACGAAGAGGCGAAACCGATTCATATTAACGCTTGTGGACACAACAACCATGTGGGCCGAAGCAGTTCCTATGCCCAGCTGTGACTCCAAACACGTCGCTGATGCATTATTAGGAATATTCACACGTCTAGGATTCCCACAAAGGATCTTGACGGACAACGGTTCACAGTTTCGTGGTAAACTCATGGAAGAGACCTTCAGACTTTTTCATGCACGCCATATCTTCAGTTCACCATATCACCCTCAGTCAAATGGACTTGTGGAAAGGTGGAACGGGACATTGATTAGTATCCTGCGCAAAATTGCCCAGGAGAAGACAGAGGATTGGGACTTGTATTTACCCGCAGCTTTATTCGCTTACAGGGAAGTACCCCATCACTCAACAGGTTTTGCTCCAGCCACACTGTTGTTTGGACGACCAATCAAAGGACCACTGGAGGCGTTACTCCGAACGTGGACTGATAATACTACAGATGATACAGTCGTGACTGCATCAACATATGTTGCCGAGTTGAAAAATCGTTTACAACACAGTTGGAAACAAGCGAATGTCAATCTACGTCAAGCCAGACGAAGAATTGCTCGTAACTTCAACCGCAAGGCAAAGGATAGAGAGTTAGAGGTAGGAGAGAAGGTGATGTTGCTGCTTCCAACCAGTCAGAATAAGCTGCAAATCGGATGGAGAGGACCTTATGTAGTGACGGAGAAGATCTCACGTACCAACTACAGAATTTCAGTCAAAGGCAAGATGAAAGTATTTCACATAAACCTCTTGAAGAAATATCATGAAAGACCCTCAACCACCGAACCTGCACATCTGATGGCCATGAGTGTGGCTACTGAAGTCGAAGAAGGATCAACAATGGGAGTCGAGTGCCAACTGCAAGCCAAAGAGACCTTTAAGGATGTGGAAATCAATCCCAACTTAACAAAGGATCAGCAAAAGCAGATTAGGGAACTTATGGCAAAATATGCAGAAGTACTTACTGATAAGCCAGGAAGAACTGATTTGGAGGAATTTGACATGAAGTTAAATGACACAGTGCCTGTGCGAGTCAAGACTTACCCAGTTCCTTATGCAAAGCAAAAGACTTTAGAGGAAGAAATACAACAGCTGCTCACCGCAGGAATAATCTCACCATCTGAATCACCTTACAGTGCTAGCGTCGTCTTATTGAGAAAGCCAAGCGGAGAACATAGATTGTGCATCGATTATCGACAGCTCAATGCTATAACTGAATTCCAAGCAGAACCTCTGCCGGATCAGAATAAACTCTTCACAGCACTCAACCGAGCTAAGTACTTTACTAGGATTGATCTCAGTAAGGGATATTACCAGATTCCTGTAAAACCGGAAGTTAGACCATGGTTAGCTTTCAGCACGCCTGGAGGACACTATGAGTTCAACGTTCTTCCATTCGGATTAAGTAATGCTCCCAGCGTCTTTACACGTATGATGAGAAAATTGCTTGACCCACTACAGCATCCAGACATTAGTCACTTCATGGATGACATCCTGATCGCAACTGAAACATTTGAAGAGCATGTAGAAACCCTGCATCTTTTGTTCAGGCGCCTCAGAGAAACTGGATTGACGGCTAGACCAAAGAAGTGTCAGATAGGATTCCAAGAATTGGACTTTCTAGGTCATAAGATATCTCATGGACTGATAACTCCACAAGAGGGAAATGTGGACAAACTCCAGAGAGCACCTCGTCCAAAAACAAAGAAGGATGTAAGATCATTTGTATCCTTATGTGGATTCTATCAAAAATACATCAAGGACTTCAATACTCTGTCAGCACCTTTAACGGATCTTACCAAAAAGGGGAAACCAGAGAAAGTCACTTGGTCAGCTGACTGTGAGAGAGCTTTCACAGCACTAAAGCAGGCATTAACTGCTCATCCAGTCTTACATCTACCAGACCTCGACCAACCATTCGTGCTGCGCACCGATGCCAGTAACATAGGAATTGGGGCAACGCTGTTGCAGAGAAAGGGAGATGTACTATCAGAGCTATTCCCTGTAGCCTATGCTAGCAGGAAATTGAATGCAGCAGAGAGAAATTACAGTACTATCGAGAGAGAATGTCTTGCGCTCGTATGGAGTGTACAGAAATTTCAAGCATACCTATATGGCAAACATTTCACAGTGCAATGTGACCATCAACCACTCATGTTTCTCGCAGCATCTAAGACTCTGAATGCCCGACTTATGAGATGGTCGCTGCTTCTTCAACCTTACTCGTTCCAGGTTGAATATGTTCCTGGGAAAATGAATGTGGGAGCGGACTTCCTGAGTCGACACCCAGTGCCTGATGAACCAGGTCAATCAGATGCAGAAGAGAATACAAGGGAGGACAAATGGGAACAGCTTGATAACTGAAAATGTTGGAAACATAGTTCCATACCATAGAACAATCTGGAGTGGGGCCATGTGGCATAACGCAGCCAACATTATTCATCTTATCAACAAATGCCGCAAAAAGAGGAAACAACATTAAAAGAAATTGACTTCACAAACGCAATTGGAGATTGGGACTTAAAACTTAACATCGAAACTGGAACTGAACAAGTGACAAATGACGTGGATTCTTAGAAGGATTTCATCAGACCAAGCTCGGAAAATCATTGGATGAAAAAACCACCTGACCCGCCTTCGCGCCAGTGCATAATTAACATAATATCCTATTTCATCAGAAATGTTAATCAGCCCGCACTTTTGTCTGAATTCGCTCCATGGACGGAGGTGAGAAGAGTGTGTGATCAAAAATTCAATGGACAAGGCAAAAGTCTGGATCCGAGGTACGTTTGTTAGCCCTTGATTAGACTAAGAACCCGATGTATCAAGTGTCAAGTAACGTAAACCCATGTTTGTGATGTCAATTGAAATGTATGATTATTAATTAAAACCTCAGAAATGTAAAAATGCTCGACTGTAGATTCTAATGACGCAAAGCCATTCCCGGCCAGAATATTCTCTTCGATGAAACTGCCATCTCTGATATTCTTAAAGATAATTATTAACTTTAAGAAGTGCATTACACTATTACATTCTATTCTAAACAACTGTGAGAAGTGATGATTCGAAAGCAATCTTGTGCATTTCACCAGAAACATGTAAGATGCTATCACTGTCTACAGCTGAAATGACAGTTCGTGTACTAGAACAAGTGCCTTGTTCTAAAACAGACTTATCTATGCCTATTTACAATCTAGAAAGCTGAAAGTGAAATCAATCTTTCCTTTCTCCTTTGTCTATAGAAATAATAGGGTTTGGCGAAATAAATATTTATATTTATGTCAAATTTAATTAGATAAGAGCACTTAGGAACTGCAATACATGAGAAAGTTGTGCTTCGCGGAACACCATCACAGCGAAGTGAACTTAACTCATTACTCAACATAACTTAAAAACACAACACCACTCCACACCACTCATCATCACACAACACAACACCCAACATCACAACAACAACAGGTAATGGAAGAGAGTTATTAGACACAAGAAGAAGAAGTAGTTAATTGGGAAAACACAGAGAATTATTTATACACATTGTGAACACCATTGAGTAGAAGAAATGTTATAAATGTATGTCATTTATTTACATGCATCTTGACACCTTCTCACTCTTGTCATTGTCTCACTGTACACGTTCACTGACCCCAGGTCAAATGAAGACTTACATACAGCAGGAACAAGTTGATACAAGGCGTACACAGTGTGATAAACTCTGACCACCCCAAATTAACCCAACACTAGCTTAGAGAGAAAAAAGAGGGGGAGGGGAACTAGTTCCTACTTCAGGAATTTAGGTTCTTTTACCTACTTTTAAAAGATTGTATTGGTAGGATTGTATATATTTATGTGAATACTCATCAGTGATCTTGGTGGCTACATACCAACAACCACCCAACACATCAGCAAACTAACCACCTAAATCAGACCTGAGAGAGGGAAGCCGAGAGAGGAGATGAACCACAAGTGAGATGGAGGATGACTTCGCTATGAGCAGAGCATGGGGAGGCCTTCAGTGGAGCTATACGGGCAGACCTGACGTGGATCCATCAGTCAATGGACCCTGGCTTACCTAATCTTCCAGTCACCAGGTTACATTTTCCTTGGTCGAACCCACACCCAATTTCAGGAAAAACTGATAATGTTTATGGTTGAGACACCACTATCATACTTAATATGTACAACATCAAAATGTTTACTATGTTTTCACACTTGTTGACATCTCATATATTGATGCTTGTTATTGATTGTCTGGGACAATGGTCCAATGTGCAACTGTTCTATTACTTTGTGTAAATCACAATAGAGATGTATGTACTGACCAGAAGGCTCAGGCCAGTCAATAAATGATTAACATGAATTGACCTTCTGTTAATTTGTCAAGTTCAAACCTATCTGTGTCAACAACTTCTTTGTACATCATGTTGTCAAAATCTAATGTGATTGATTATGTGTTTGATTGTTAAAAGATAAATTAACTCATAATGACTTACTAAAGGGGGAAATAAAAGACTCTATACCTATCAACTGCTCAACATCCATGTTTTCTTCATCTAAATCAGGCTGAGAAAATTCTCCTGACTTTCCTCAGATTTGATAAACTAAAAGGGGGCTCCAGAGCTATCAGAATCATTGGAGAAGGGGCAGATTCCCAATTAGTAAATTACCATTCTTACCAGGGCCATAATCTATATCTCCTAGACAATACTTAACAAAACGAGGCCTGCAGATAACTCAAGGTTCATATTCTGGGGTTATTGAAGATAGAAGAGGATGGGGCTCTACATCTTTTGTTAGAGATGGGGCATGCACTACAGTGATCTCCCACTCCCTTCAAAAATATATGACAGATGCCTTGGAGAGATTAAAACTAGAATCGCCATAGCGTAGGTAGCCTTTTGCAAGATGAAAAACATACTGACTAATAAAAATATGTCAATTGCAAAGAGAAAAAGAGTGTTGAGGTGCTACATAGAACCCACACTTTTGTATGGATGTGAAGCGTGGACATTTCTTGGCTCGAATTTTTAGCTGAGTGAACCTGATGGCACAGATCAATTAAAGACAAACGCTAAACCATGATTTAAGCCGGTGAATCCATGGACATCGGGTCTAACCAATATGCTACGGCTGTTCCCAGTTGAGAATACTCAACAATGTTTCTATGCACTATGTACACAAGCAGTTGTGTATACTGATGTGTCGCTTAGGCGGACAATTTCAATTATTCTTTATAGGATCGCTCTGCCAAACATATTACGCCTCTCTATACACTATGTGCCCTGTGTGGTGTTTGCTTTATGGAATCTGCTTTTATGACTGCCGTTGTTATTCCATTGCCACCCTCTGTGTATCTGCTTGACAGTGGTAACCTCGCCAACAGTATCTCCTGCCTACGCTATCAATGAACTGCGTCTCTTTATTCTGTGTTTGTAAATTGCTATGTTACTATACAGTATCTGTCTATCATCATTTATAATCGCATGTAGACATTGGCCTGTATCAGAGTACACCTGGACAGAATCAGTGATTCCGGTCCCTAATATGCAGGTTGGTGGTTTAGCTGTTAAGGCTTTTAGATTGTTTATGTTTGTGGCTTCGGTTTTCTGGCGCATTTTCCTCATGTTGGATTGGTAGTGCAAAGTTTTTTCGCCTACTACTGAGTTAAGTGCGTGGAGCGACACTGTGAGCGGTGAATTTAGTGTGGAGTTCTTTTACATCTATCCTTGGTTGTTTGTTGCGTGAACAGAATGTTCAGAAAAATTGCGACCGGAGGTCGCTGAACTAACTGTGTCGCCTTATGCAGTAATATGTGGATGCTGGTTTTCAAGATCTGCCGCTTCCATTGATGATGACCTATATGTTTCGTGGCTAACCTTTGTGTTGGCATTCTTGCAGCGGCATAATGCAAAGTATACCTGTGCATGCTGTTGATTTGTCGAGACTCCAGTCTGTTCCACTTTTCACATGGGACAGTGAGATGCATTTTGTGTGATATTCGCTGGCACAGGTACGGAGCATAATGTGGCGACTATTTGCAATGAAGTTATAACCGCGACAAAACAAGCTACCTAACTAACTAACAATCATTGTACTCCAAAGTACGAGGGCGAGTCAATAAGTAAGTAACACAGTTCTGTGGGATGGCAGGTAAATGTAGTTGGTGTTTTATACAGGTCTCATAAGGTGACTGCAACATCGATCTTTATATTTCCGTTTGTCAGGTGGCGCTACATGCCTCATGCACATGCGCAACGCATAAACAAAATGGCGACTGTACTTACGTAGTGTACAACCAAAGAGCAACGTGCTATTGTGCGTTTTTGTGGGCAAAAGGACTCCCTGCAAAGGACATCCATAAGGAAACGCTTCCTGTTAATGCTGACAAGTGTTTGTCCCGTAAAGCGGTGCATAGCGGGGTAGAAAAATTTTCTCAAGGACGCTCTACAATTGTTGATGAAATCCAATCTGGTCGTCCTGTTGAGATTGCAACAGAAGCATCCTTGCAGCAGGTGGAGGAGATTATTTGAGGTGACAGACGAGTAACGATAGACTCTGTAGCATCTGAAATAGGGTGCTCGAAATCTTCTTCCTCTTCTTCTTCTTCTTCTTCTTCTTCTTCTTCTTCTTCTTCTTCTTCTTCTTCTTCTTCTTCTTCTTCTTCTTCTTCTTCTTCTTGTTCTTCTTCTTCCTCCTCTTCTTCTTCCTCTTCTTCTTCTTCTTCTTCTTCTTCTTCTTCTTCTTCTTCTTCTTCTTCTTCTTCTTCTTCTTCTTCTTCTTCTTCTTCTTCTTCTTCTTCTTCTTCTTCTTCTTCTTCTTCTTCTTCTTCTTCTTCTTCTTCTTCTTCTTCTGCTTCTTCTTCGTCTTCTTCTTCTTCTTCTTCTTCTTCTTCTTCTTCTTCTTCTTCTTCTTCTTCTTCTTCTTCTTCTTCTTCTTCAGCGTTCCGAGCCATTGAGGTTCTTTGCTGCAGATACAATCCGTCTCCATTCGTCTCTCTGGTGGACCTTCTCTTGCCAGTCATTGATTCCAAGTGCCTGTAGGTCAGTATATGTATTATCTCTCCACCGTCTTCTTGGTCTACCTCGGGGTCTACGGTCATTTATTTCCTGAGTGTAAGCGAGTTTTGTTTCCCTATTATCTTCCATTCTTTCTATATGCCCCAGCCATTGTAGTCTATTAGCCTTCATGATACCAGTGATTAGCGGGGACTTAAACAGATCATAAATGTCTTTGTTACTTCTTCTTTTCCACTCTCCACTTTGTGTATCCCTAATGGGTCCAAAGATGCGTCTTAAAATTGTGTTCTCAAAGGTTTGTAACAAGGTTTCGTCTCCTTTCGTTGTACTCCAGGTTTCAGAGCCATACAGCACAACTGGTCAGATCAGTGTTTTGTATATTGTGATTTTGGTGTTACGAGATAGCGCATTTGATTTTAGTAGATGTTGTCGTGCATAGTATATCTTATTTAAAAAAGACATGATACTCTTATAAAAACCATACTGAAAGGCAAGGTTGAAGGCAAGCGAGCAGGAGGTACACAACGATACAAGTGTGAAGATAGCACCAAGAGATGAACGAACATCAGCATGACAGATTGTACAGTTAGGGTGAGAGACAGACAATATTGGAGATCCATTGGAACCAACCTTCATTGTAGAGACGGCACCTGATTGATGAAAGCAGAGTAGATCGACCTATTTCATGGGTATCTGAACATCAAAAGCTCCACAGCGCATATGTCATATCAGTTCCCGTAGGCATGGAAACAAATGATAAGCCAGATGAAGCAAAGAAAGGCAGAGTAAATCTGCAACATAGGAGATCAGTATGGCCGAATGGATAAGAGCGGTCATTCTTAAACTTCTGGTGCGCTGATGCTAGTGGAAAGGTGAATCAAATGTGTAGTCAGACAGGTAGACTATGTTGAGAAATAACACACACATTTTCTGATTCTCACTATTGTAAAAATGTTATTCGTGAAATCACTGTTACTAAATGGCATCCCCTGGTAATATAAGCAATACATCATCATCAAGTGTCAAGTGCTGCGCAGAACATTCCCTCTCATAAGTCTTTCACAATGACTCTCTATTTTAAGCCAAACGTTGCTGTCATGTGTGCATTACCTATTACACGATGAATGTTTCTACCTTGTGATCGATCTCTACTCCACTTCACAGGTACACCGCTCTTTATTGTGATCGTTTCCATATATTCATGGTTTTCACACGGCAAGAATATAACATCTTCATCACCTGTCTGCGTCTGAGCAATCAACCTTTTCAAATATTGAGCTATTGTTGAATAGATCTGTGGTATTCCCTTTTCGTCCAATGAATGTTTAATATGCGTCTGTTCAATTATATGCAATGCACATGCATGTTTCTCAGCTGAATTGTTAATGTATCACATTCTATTGTTGCCACAGGGAATTTGTATTCTCTTAGTACTCTTACATTCATTTTTCTGTATGTTTCAATCCATAACGGTTTCAATTGTTTTAGTTTTTGCAGAGCAATATTTGCTCTTCTTTGAATTTGCCATCACGCGTTCAGCGTCTGTGAGAAGTAGACCTATATTTGTTATCACATCCCCACCGCTCGTTAGAAGTGGACCTAGATGTATCATCATGGCCCACCGTCCGTCAGAAGTGGACTTATATTTATCATCAAGCGTTCACCATCCGTCAGACGTGGACCTAGATTTGTCATCAAAAGTTCAACATCCGTCTCAAGTGGACCTGTTGTTGTTGTTGTTGTTGTTGTTTGTCCATCAAGAATGATGATGACCATTCATTTCATCCAGTGGGGTTGAAAGTATGGAGCCTATTTTTAAAGGCCACGCTGGCCTTTGAGATTCCTACATTCACTTCGTCTTCAGTTGTGGAAGCTTGTGTGACACACTTAGTCTATGACAGTTCACCCTAAAATTCGGCACGGTGTGATTATTCCCTGGAGCTGGCTCATACATAGCTAATGTCTTCTTCAAGTTGATATGGAGCCTAAAGTTGGCACAGGCATATGAGAAAGCTGAAACATTGTGTTGCATGTCTGCCTCTGAGTTGGCATATAGAACACAATCATCAGCAAACAGCAGCTCTCTAACGGTGTCGCTGTTAGCTCTGGTTTTAGCTTTCAGCCTTCTGAGATTGAATAACTTTCCATCCATGCGATAGTTGATGTCTATTTCAATGTCGTTGTTCTCAAAGCCATTCGTCAGCATAGTTGAAAACATGAGGCTGAACAGTGTTGGTGCCAGGACACATCCTTGCTTCACTCCATTGGTGACAGGAAAGGGCTCAGACAGTTGACCAGTTTCCTGTATTCTTGCCTGCATACCGTCATGATATAGCCGCACTATTTGGACAAACTTTCGTGGACAGCCATATTTCGCCATAATCTTCCACAATCCTTTCTCTGCTGACTGTACCAAAAGCATTGGTAAGGTCAATGAAAGTGGAGAACATTTCGGAGTTCTGTTCCTGACATTTCTCTTGCAGCTGCTTTGCAGCGAAAATCATGTCAACAGCTCCTCGTTCTTTTCTGAAGCCAACATTGATTCTCAGGAAGAAGACCTTGATCGAGATGGGCCGTGATGTTGCTGAAATATTCTGCCCAGCGTTGAAGGATTTCTTTCTTATCGGTGACTAATGTTTCCCCATCTGCATTGAGGAGGGGAACTATGCTTGGTGATGTAGGACCATTGACCGCTTTCAGTGAGTCGTAGATCCTTGTATATAGAAACAGAACATGTGATACCACAATACAAAGCACAATTGTTGATTGGTAAAGTGCAGTAGAGATGGGTTCATAGCTGTGCCCTATGGATGGTTTCATTGGTGTGTCTCGAGTTATAGGTTTACGGTGGTTTCCAAATGGGGTGTATTCAGAGGAGTGTCGTGAGGGTGAGTTATAGTTAATTGGCGTGGCATTATATTTCAATGGGAGTTCACAATCAGGAAGAACATATTGAGCAATTAGCTTTGTTCAGACCAATGTAAATTTTAAAAAATAAATAAATAGAGTACGCAACAGCACATTTACAAAAATACACTGATACGTTAGCACACGCACGTAAACATATAATAAATACGACTTTTAGTGAGAGAGTGAGACCTATTTAAACTTAGTTGCACTTCCATAAGAGGACATTGCATTCAATCCTAGCATCTTTCGACTAGATCTGATTTTCCAGAAAATTTTCACTTGCATTAGAATTTTGACATTGCTTTCTGAACGACCGGTGCTCATACCATTATGAAAATAAACTCCAGGCGGTCTTCTTCTTAAATTTTCTGGTGCTAATTAAAACCCCGCCGGTCTCTCTGGCCGAGGGGTTACAACACTTTCTCCGTAATCCCGTTTATCACGCAGAGTCTCGTAGGGGGCTAGAACTGGGAGCGGTTCGTTCCCCGCTGGTGACTTGCGGGATAACTGAGCCGGCCGCTCAGAAAGCAATGGCAAACTACTGAGCGTAATCTTGCCAAGAAATCAACATACAGCTGAAAGATGCTGCTGTAGACAGCGATGTCCTGTAAAGGATATGCGAAAAAAAAATTAAAACCCCGGTTTGCGGGATTGTTAAACTGTATTCATTGCTCTTTGCCACTGACGCCGGCTGGTGACCAGAACTGAGATATAAAGAGCCACTTGTTTGCGGTAATGTTTTTTTTTTTTTTCGTTCGCTAGCTTGAAATCTAGCGTTGTCCATACATGTGTTACTCCTTCTAGTGCACTTGGCTAATATTTGCTTGCGAATTAGCTTTGCCAGTTACCAGTGCCCCTCGCCATCAGGCGATCACACTCCGACTTCTGATGTACTTGTAATATACATTCCTGAGTCAAGAACGAAAAGTCAATACGTTAGTCCAAGTAACCGATGTAAGGGATGAACGCACTTCCTCGACATCAGCACACCGGGAGTATAAGATCGAGCGCTTTTATGCATTCGACTAAGCTGACACAGTAAATGGAATCTATCATTATATTTCATTTCTAAAGATCATTGTTGTGGATACGGAGTTAAAGCTCTGAGCTTGGTATTATCTTCAGCGATCAGTGTAGAAGACTGCAGCTTTCCACTGGATTGAGAACAAACTGCATATGCATGTTGTGATTGTAACTGATTCACAAGGCATAGTGGCAAAGGTGGAGACTGGCATGCTTCGTGCAGTATGGCCTGCATCGATTCAGAGGTTGCGGGTTGTGAGCATTCGCTGGATCTTTTCTCCAGGACACTCCGGAGGTTCGGCATACGGCATAAAGCATGATCGATTGAAATTTAAGAAAGTGTGCTGACTAGAGGAGTATTTCTTCTTCATGACAATGCCAGGCCACATACGGCTCGATTAACCCAGGAGAAAATTAACCAACTAAGGTGGGAAATTCTCGAACATCCACCTTACAGTTCCGACTTAGCCCCTATCGATTTCCACCTTGTTTGTCCACTGAAAACTCACCTTGGCCGGAGACATTTCGCGAATAACGCCAATCAAAACGTGATTTAGAAAACAGAGCACGCAGTTCTATGCAGTCGGTTTGGGAGGACTCATAAAACGATGGAATACATGCATCAACGTTGGTGGAAATTATTTTGAGAAATAAAGGGACGATGTATGTATAAAAATAAACTGGTTTCAAGTTGTTACCATATTTAGTTATTTTTCTACAGCCATTTGTGACTTACTTATTGACTTTCCCTCGTATATATCGCATCGTTCTGATGGTAGTATCTCTTTTACAACCCAAGCCTTTCTGTATTCATCCCAGTTTGTTCACACTGTGAAACAAATATTGTTAGAATATACAGGTCATAATCAATTACTGAGAGGTACAAACGATAGGACACCAGGAAATGTAATCTTTATTCCTTGCGCCCAAACACTGTTGTTGTCTCATACACACATTATTTAACCATTCTCTCTCATGCAATAATTATTGTTACATTTTCTACTAATGCAATTATTATAATCATGTTTGTTCCACATAACCACTATATTAACCTTCTCTATCCCAACAATAATTATGTTAACGATTTCTACTCAACACTATAATTATTGACATATGGTATATTCCACACAACTATTTTGTTAACCATTTATGTCCCACGCAACTATTGTTTTAACCATTTATCTCCCACACAAGGCTGGGGAGAGAGCATGTGTTATGACCTCCACAAAACACTCACAGGAATAGACTGAAACACAGATCTTCTGTTGCTCGTTTACACATTTCAATATAGAGCTGAAAACAAAACGATAAAAGGTGCACAAACCATAAGTTTCCATGTGAGAGTTACACCAATCTGAATTATAACGTCCACGGATCTAAACGATGACGTGACACCTTCTATGCTAGCCATAGAACAGAGAACAATAGTTAGTTGCATATCTTTTACAGGACGTCGCAGTCAACACCAGCAATATTTGCTGTTGTGATCTCTTGGCAAGTTTACGTTCAGTAGTTTGCCATTGTTTTCAGAACGACCGGCACCCATACCATTTTGTAAACACACCAACACAAGACTTCTGCTGCCAAATCGTCCCACAGCTGTGTTTCGAACGCGGGTATGCGGAATTACGAACTGCGTCCGTAACACTTTTGCCACGGATCCGGCACAGAACAGAAAGACTTCTCATTCAACACTGGAGGGCGGCATAGCCGAATGGATAAGAGCGCCCGCTCTTTAACTTCCAGTGCGCTGATGCCGATTTAGCGAGTTCAACACCTACATCGGTCATTTGAAAATGTTGGACTTCTCGTCCTTGACTTGAGGACGTAAAGCTGCAAGTACCTCTAAGTGGGATTGGGTTCGCCTGATATCGAAGGGACACTAGTAACAGGGGAAGCTAATCAACTACGCAAAAAATAATCAAGTGCACACGAATGAGTATCGTGTGTATGGACTACGCTTGAGTTCAAGGCGAGCGAGCGCACAGACATTAAACAAATGAGATTCATTACCAACAAAGATGAGTGCTTAAAAACTACAGAGAGCAGAGCTATATCACAGAAACATCATTCAGGCTAACAGACGGAAGAAAACAAAGCAGAACAACAAACAGGGACACCAGGCAATAATCTGAAATACAAAACTTACGCTCACAAAGTTAGAAGTGTCCATCACAAAAGACCAAAAACACTATGTAATGAATACAGAGAACAGAATATCGTGAGATGTGAAGAAAATATGTCAACAGGTTAATGAAAATCAGAATATGTTCATGCCAGTTCAAGTCATCAATATAGATGATAGATGATAGCAATGAAAAACTTAAACTGAAAGTAACGAAATATTCGTAAGATGAAAGCAATCACTATCACCGATAGAAGGTCTTTCGCAAACGTTGCTAAGTTTCACGACTCATATCCGTATGTTGCCACAGGAAGGATGCATTTAAGAGCATCATTGCAATATGTTTGTTGGCCTTAAGCCATATGTTCTTAATACTGATGAAAGTAGTAATGTGGAAGCGTGTAGGTAGATGAGAAAAGAAGCCATATAATATACGTGAAGGTAAAGAGATAGAGAGCGAGAACTCATTTTCAGGAAGTACGATCAGCAATATAACATCTTTAGCAAAGGAGGTCACAAATGTGTGATGATGCAGTTCCGGTGGAACTAATCCCAACCAGGAGGAGAAGGTCTAAAGCACAGCACTGTTTAGCCATACACAAGGAAGGCACCAAGTCTACATCCCTATTCCAGAGAAAGTAACTTCAATATTTTGTGCGCGAACTGAGACTGACCATACTCAGAATCTTATGCAGACTAAACACATCTTGCAGATCATTATGACAAGGATTATGCATATTTAACCTGCGCGGTTTGTCGAGACTCCTGTCTGTTCCACATTTTACATGGAGCAGTGAGGAACACTTTGTGTGATATTCACTAGCACAGGAATGGAGCATAGTGGTGTGATCCTATGTTGTGAAGTTTGAACCGCGACTAACTAACTAACGTGACAAGGATTAAAAAGATGTTCGGAGGACGGTGGAAGGGACAATGAAGTACATGAAATACCGACAGCTATCAGACAGTGATAACTTACACATACACAGATAAATACAATGCCTCCCCCCCCTCACACACATGTATATACACACACACAGGTACACACACACACCCACACACTGATTATGTATGCGTGTGTCTGTGTTTCATTTGCACTTTGCTGCTGATCTTCATTTTCACTGTCTGTGTTATTATAACAGTATTCGCGCCCTACTGTTATTTTAATGGCCACTCCTATCTCCGTCTATTTTTCTTTTTGTTTTTACGAATAAATGCCTTTTCCCACAACTTTCTGTGCTGTATGTGATTATTTTCTTCTAAATCTGACTTTTCGCACGTCGCATAGTTCCTGTTTATGCAGTGCATTCCTGCAGCTTTGCCGACTGACTAAATTGCCTGGATATGCACCGCTAGCATGGGGTATTGGTGAACGATAAGACAGATGAGGTCAGAGTCCTTTGGGAGCACGTACAACTCATGGAAAACCAGACACATCACCATTGCCTGAAGAGACAAGTGAAGCAGCGAGTGACCAGAGGTCTGGCCAACAAACAGTGCCCCGAGGAAAGGCCAGGACGGACACATCATCAGATTGTAACTGGTGCCATTAGTATTGAGACACTTATGCTGATTGTTAGAGATGGGACGGAACACGCTATGGGAATGTCCTGAGTAGTAGTGTCTCGGTTCAACTCAACTCGAAACAAATACAAACAATTATATGGTAGCTCATTCAGACTCAACCCGCTCATTTACGATAACTCAGACACACTCTACACACTCATTTAGGTAGCTACGACAGACTCCTCACATACATTTACAAAAGCACGGACATAATCCACACACTAATTTACAGTAGCTCAGACAGGCTGCACACTCATTTACGGTAACAAAGGCAAAAACACTACACACTCATTTACGATGGCTCAAATATACTACAGGACAAGTGACTAAAACTTACACTAGTACCTCGTATTCTGCGGATCTTTACCCGTTATTACACCATTGGCTATCAACCAGCTCACACCACTCTTCGTTGGCAGTTGCAGATGAGGGCGGAACACATATGGGAATGTCGTTTCATGACTCAACTCACTCCAACTGACGTCAAGACGTCCTAACATTTGTTATACCCCGCAGCTCTATCTTTATTATCCCCTTGTCGTTCATCTCTGTCTTTCCTCTTTAATTCTCTTTCCCGTGCGTTGTTAGCTCTTCCAGTATATCGTTTGCAGTGTGGGTTCCAGACAAGGGAGTGCCTAGTTAATATACCCTCGTTTCCTCACTGTGTGTCTTACTCACGCCGGCGTCTTCTCCACACCTCTTGAATCACTGAATGTCGTTCAGTTTTCTCCATGAGTTCCACAATGAAGAGTTGTTATAGCATGTTAGTCTATTAGTCTGGATAGGCTTGTATTGTAATAGTAATTGCTTTAGTCCACTTCTGACAGACGTTAGGCGTGTGATGACAAATCTAGGTCCACGTCTGATGGGTGATGGGTGTGTGATGACACATCTAGGTCCACTTCTGGTGGTGGATGGGTGTTTGATGACAAATCTAGGTCCACTTCTGACGGGCGTTGAACATGTGATGACAAATCTAGGTCCCCTTCTGATGGGCAGTGGGCGTGCGATGACAAATCTAAGTCCACGTCTCACGGGCGTTATACGTGTGATGACAACAATAGGTCCACTTCTAACGGGCAGTAAACGTGTGAAGACAAATCTAGGTCCACTCCTGATTGACGTTGAGAGTGTGATGACAAATCTAGTCCACTTCTGACGGACGGTGAACGTGTGACGACACACCTAGGTCCACTTGAAACGAATGTTGAACGTTTGATGACAAATCTAGGTCCACTTCTGACAGACGGTTGGCGCTTGATGATAAGTCTAAGTCCACTTCTGACGGAGGGTGGGCGCGTGATGATACATCTAGAGCCACTTCTAACGGGCGGTGGGCGTGTGATAACAAATATAGGTCTACTTCTCACAGACGCTGAACGCGTGATGACAAAGTTCAAAGAAGAGCAAATATTGCTCTGCAAAAACTAAAACAATTGAAACCGTTAACGATTGAAACATATAGAATAATGAATGTTAGAGTACTAAGAGAATACAAATTCTCCGTGGCAACAATAGAATGTGATACATTAAAAAATCCGCTGAGAAACGTTCATGCGCCATTGCATATAATTGAACAGACGCATATTAAACATTCATTGGACGAAAAGGGAATACCAGCAGATCTATTCAACAAGAGCTCAATATTTGAAAAGGTTGATTGTTCAGACGCAGACAGGTGATGAAGATGTTATATTTTTGCCGTGTGAAAACCATGAATATATGGAAACAGTCACAATAAAGAGCGGTGTACGTGTGAAGTGGAGTAGAGATCGATCACAAGGTAGAAACATTCGCCATGTGATAGGTGATGCACACATGACAGCAACGTCTGGCATAAAATAGAGAGTCATTTCGAAAGACTTATGAGAGGGATGTTCTGCCCAGCACTTGACACTTGATGATGATGTGTTGCTTATATTACCAGGGAATGCCATTTAGTAACAGTGATTTCACGAATAACATTTTTACAATAGTGAGAATCAGAAAATGTGTGTGTTATTTTTCAACATAGTCTACCTGTCTGACTACACATTTGGTTCACCTCTCCACTAGCATCAGCGCACCAGAAGTTTAAGAATGACCGCTCTTATCAATTCGGCCATACTGATCTCCTATGTTTCAGATTTACTCTGCCTTTCTTTGCTTCATCTGGCTTATCATTTGTTTCCATATCTAGCTGAGCTGATATGCCATCTGCACTGTGGAGCTTCTGAGGTTCAGATACCCATGAGATAGGTCGATCTACTCTGCTTTCATCAATAGGTGCCGTCTCTACAATGAAGGTTGGCTTCAATGGATCTCAAATACTGTCTGTCTCTCGCCTTGACTGTACATTCTGTCAGGCTGATGTTCCTTCATCTCTTGGTGCTGTCTTCCCACTTGTATCGTTGTCTACCTCTTGCTCGCTTGCCTTCAACCTTGCCTTCCAGTTTGGTTTTCATAAGAGTAGCATGTCTTTTAACGTGGCCGAAATATTTCACTTACCTCGTCTTCAATTATTTCATCAACTCTCTCTTCGTTCCCACTTTTTCTAGAACCTCTGCATGTGATTGTTTTTGTTTCCATGAAATGCGACATATTCGTCTGTATATCCACATCTCCAGGGCTTCTATGTGACTTTCTAGTTGCTTGTTCAATGTCCAGGCTTCCGCGCCATATAGTAGTGTTGAATATACGTAGCATTTGACAATTCTCATTTTTATTGCGTTGATAATCTCTCTAGATGTTAATACTGATTTCATGGTGTTGAAAGCATTTTTGGCCATTCCTATTCTCTTTTTGATTTCTAGTTGACGGCTACCATCATCTGTTATTATGTTTCCAAGACAGGAGAAACTTGTTACTTTTTCTACTCTGCTAGCATGTGGCTTACAGCTTACACTTGAATAGGGAAACTACATGGAGAAGTGCTTACCACACCTGCCTCCCGCTCTGAAAGTGTTGGGTTCGATTCTGGACTACGTCGTTAGGTTCACGAGTGCAATTTTCTCGGAGACTCCTAGGGGTCGTCGCTGGAGCTATGGAGTTCATGCTGTTTGTCCCACGCTTTCAGCAGGACGTGCTGTGGAACACGACTGAGCCATAGAAGATAAAACCCCGGTGCAATGATCCTCTCGTCTTTTAAACCCTTTTATTGTATACACTTGAGTGTCTTATAGATGGAGCTGTTGCTAGCTGAATCTAGGAGCTTCTATGGCTGGATATCAAATAAAAGTCCTAATGCTATTAGGAAAATAATCACTGTGCAGTGAAATTAGATGTTTTGCTTGCTCTGGATATGCAAACATTAAACGGTAGTCTCACCTTACTTACCATTGTGGTATGTATATTAGCAGCGGCAATGGCGCAGTGGCTAGTACGCTTGCCAGTTGATCTGGTAGTCTTGTGTTTGAATCATCTTCGAGGTTAGCGATTTCTTGCATTGATCTCGGCTCCCTGCTCGATTGATCCTGAAAAGTGTACCATAAAATATTCTGCCAAGTAAAGGCTGCGGGTATTATCTTGGTCACATCGCCCATTAAGCACCCATCTGTCTAACAAAATAGGGCAACCACTATATGTCCAACACACTTTATAGAGTTACAATGGGTCCTGTAACGCTATTTCTGTTCCCATCTGATTATCCTCTTTTTGGATCCATATGTCTTTAACTTAGTCCCTTACTAAGGAATATGAGGTGTCGTTGTAGATAAGTGCCTTCTTCATTTAAAACAGTGTCAATGATATATTCCATGAGTTGAGTTGAACCAAGAACCGACATAATTGCACTCGGGTCATTCCCGTACATTCTCAGTCCTCATCTTCAACAGCCAGCGAATATTACAATACTAATGGTGCCTTTGCAATCTGATTATATGTGCGTCTTGCTTTACCTCTGAGTGACGACTGTCGACCAGATTCTGTGGTCACCCCCTCTTGGGACTGCATTCTCTCTAGACTCTAGACCATGATAGTCTGTCTGTTCTTCTGCATTATTCACATGCTCCCAGAGGGCCTTCACCACATTTGCTTTATCATTCATCAAATCACCACTTAATGATGCGGCACCAGCCAATCTGTCTTCCTGTTCATTTTCAACCACTCTGGAGTGTCCTGGAGAAAAAATCCAGCGAATGCTCACAGCCCGTGACCTCTGAATCGATGCATGCCATACTGCACGAAGCATGCCAGTCTCCACCTTTGCCACTATGCCTTGTGAATCAGTTACAATCACAACATGCATATGCAGTTTGTTCTCAATACAGTGGAAAGCTGCAGTCTTCTACACTGATCGCTGAAGATAATACCAAGCTCAGAGCTTTAACTCCGTAGCCCCGACAATGATCCTTAGAAATGAAATGTAATGATATATTCCATTTACCGTGTCAGCATAGTCGAATGCATAAAAGCGCTCGATCTTATACTCCCGGTGTGCTGATGTCGAGGAAGTACGTTCATCCCCTACATTGGTTATTTGGACTAAAGTATTGACTTTTCGTTCTTGACTCAGGAATGTATATTACAAGTACATCAGAAGTCGGAATGTGATCGCCTGATGGCGAGGGACACTGGTAACTTGGCAAAGCTAATTCGCAAGCAAATATTAGCCAAGTGCACTAGAAGTAGTAACACATGTATGGACAACGCTAGATTTCAAGCTAGCGAACGAAAAACAAAAAAAATTTCCGCAAAAAGGTGGCTCTTTATATCTCAGTTCTGGTCACCAGCTAGCGTCAGTGGCAATGGGCAATGATTACAGTTTAACAATCCCGCAAACCGGGGTTTTAATTAGCACCAAAAAATTTAAGAAGAAGACCGCATGGAGTTTATTTTCATAATGGTATGAGCGTCGGTCGTTCAGAAAGCAATGTCAAAATTCTAATGCAAGTAAAAATGTTCTGGAAAATCAGATCTAGTCGAAAGATGCTGTGGTTGAATGCAATGTCCTCTTATGGAAGTGCAGCTAAGTTTACATAGGTCTCACTCTCTCACGAAAAGTCGTATGTATTATATGTTTACGTGCGTGTGCTAACGTATAAGTGTATTTTTATAAAAGTGTTGTTGGGTACTCTATTTATTTATTTATTTATTTTTAAATTTACATTTGTCTGAACAAAGCTAATTTCTCAACACGCCCACTGTCCGTCAAAAGTGGGCCTAGATGTTTCATCACATGTTCAACGCCCGTCAAAAGTGGACCTAGATTTGTCATCACAGACCCAACCCCCCACAGAAGTGGACCTAGCTGTTTGTGAACTCCAATCGAAATGTAATACCACACCAATGAACTATAACCCACCCTCACGATACTCCTCTGAATACACTGAATACACCCCATTTGGAAACAACCGTAAACCTATAACTCGAGACACACCAATGAAACCATCCATAGGGCACAGCTATGAACCCATCTCTACTGCACTTTACCTATCAACAGTTGTGCTTAGTATTGTGGTATCACATGTTCTGTTTCTATATACTTGGATCTACGACTCACTGAAAGCGGTCAATGGTCCTACATCACCAAGCATAGTTCCCCTCCTCAATGCAGAAGAGGGAACATTGGTCACGATACGAAAGAAATCCTTCAACGCTGGGCAGAAAATTTCAGCAACATCACATCCCATCTCGATCAAGGTCTTCTTCCTGAGAGTCAATGTGGCTTCAGAAAAGAACGTGGAACTGTTGACATGATTTTCGCAGCAAAGCAGCTGCAAGAGAAATGTCAGGAACAGAACTCCGAAATGTTCTCCACTTTCATTGAGTATACCAAGGCTTTTGATACAGTCAGCAGAGAAAGGATGGGAAGATTATGGCGAAATATGGCTGTCCAGGAAAGTGTGTCCAAATAGTGCGACTATTTCATGATGGTATGCAGGCAAGAATACAGGAAACTGGTCAACTATCTGAGCCCTTTCCTGTCACCAATGGAGTGAAGCAAGGATGTGTCCTGGCACCAACACTGTTCAGCCTCATGTTTTCAACTATGCTGACGAATGCCTTCGAGAACAACGACATTGAAATAGACATCAACTTTCGCATGGATGGAAAGTTATTCAATCTCAGAAGACTGAAAGCTAAAACCAGAGCTAACAGCGACACCGTCAGAGAGCTCCTGTTTGCTGATGATTGCGCTCTATATGCCAACTCAGAGGCAGACATGCAACACAATGTTTCAGCTTTCTCATATTCCTGTGCCAACTTTAGGCTCCATATCAACTTGAAGAAGACATTAGCTATGTACCAGCCAGCTCCATGGAATAATCACACCGTGCCGAATTTTAGGGTGAACGGTTATAGACTAAGTGTGTCACACAAGCCACCACAACTGAAGACGAAGTGAATGTAGGAATCTCAAAGGCCAGCGTGGCCTTTGACGACTGTACAAGAATGTATGAGACAGAAATGGAATAAGCCTACAAACAAAGCTGAAAGTCTACAAAGCAGTTGTATTATCCACACTGCTATATGCTTGTGAAACCTAGACTATTTATCAGCGACACGCTAGGAAATTAAACCACTTCCACACAGTCTGCCTTAGGAAGCTATTGAAGATTAAATGGCAAGACAACATCCCGGACATTGAAGTTCTAGAAAGAGCGTCTATGCCCAGCATCCACACTCTACTAATGAAGAATCAGATTTGCTGGGCTGGTCACTTAACTAGCATGCTAGATCACAGGCTCCTTAAACGAACTTTTTACGGCGAACTGCTTTGTGGTAAACGCCACCAAAGCGGCCAGAGGAAACGCTTTAAAGACACTCTGAAAATCTCATTGAAAGCTTTTGGAATTTATCTTTACTCCTGGGAGACTGCTACCAAAGACTGAAATTTGTGGCGTACATCATTACACAAGGGTGCTGTCACTTGTGAAACAACCAGGACTGCAAGAACTGTGAAGAAAAGGTTGGACAGAAAAAAATCACTGCAGAAGATCCTCCTCCTGGAACATCAAGTATTCTTTTCCCACATTGTCAAAGAACTTTTGAATCCGGAAATAGGCCTTATCAGCCATCTTATAACTCACGGCTCCATACTTTCAACCCCACTGGATGAAATGAATGGTCATCATCATTCTTGATGGACAAACAACATATTCAAGGACCACAGCTTGGTGGCGCTGTTGTCTGCACAGTGACATATAAATTGCCAGCGGCGCTAGAACAAGTATTTTGGTTTAGACAGAAGCAGTACAGTTAACATGTAATTGCTATCCTCCCGTTTCTATAACATTCTGATCGTTATCTTCAGGTTGATATTATATAAATTTGAAGTCGCATGAACACATTCTATGTTTAGCGCTTCGGCTTCGATCGCGTGGTGACCGAATTACACACACACACACACATGCGCACACACACACACACACAAACACACACACACACACACACACACACATATATATATATATATATATATATATATATATATATATATATATATATATATAAACGTTAGTGTGTGTATAAATGTTGAGGCATCGACCTTAGTATCCTTCGTTAGTGCGCACCCTAATTTGTGCTAAATATTCTGCAGTTTCATAGTATATGAACTTTGAATTAAATCATTTCTATTTATATAATCTTGACTTTGTATTAACGACACATCGAGATTCTCAACACTGTGCACAAACTCTGAGCCACCGGGGCATTTTTCATTCTGTGCACACCACAATTCATCACCATCATCACGTTCCGTGTCAAAAGGCTTGGGCCGTCATTCTCGTAACCCCACACAATCAAGAGTCTTGAACGAAGATGTTAGTCTTGTCCCAGTTATGCCTTATAGCGGAGTCTACCGCGTATTTATTTCTCTGACTTCTCTGTGCTCTCTCCCATTAAGTTTTCTCGTTGTCACTTCAGTTGATCACTTGCCGGAAAACCGTGGTTTTCTACGTGTAATTTCTCTGATCACCTTTTGGGTTTCATTTATTTCTTGAACGCTTACCGGATGTAGTATTTTTTTTACATTTTTTTATTTTTTGCATGCGTTCAGTCGCTTTGAAATCAAGCGTAGTTCATTCACGTGAAACTACTCCTGGTGCACTGAACTGATTTTTGCATGTGGGTTAGCTTTCCCTATTGACAGCATCCCTCGCCAACAGGCGAACCCACTCCGATTTCAGAGGTACTTGCAATTTACGTCCACAAGTCAAGAATGAGACGTCAACATTTTATTCAAACTTAACGGTATTGGGGTTGAACCCGCTTCCTTGGCAGCACCACACTGGAAATTTAACAGATAGCTCTTTTATCTATTCCACCATTCTGACCTCAACATGTTCTTATTAAAGCACATTTAAACTACGTTTAAAGTTTCTCATCATGTGTGCTTATTGTCTCGGTTTCAAATGAATTCACAAGTGCAGGTTGTATACAGCAAGTTAACACTCTTTGTATTTACCTCTTTTGAGAGCTTTTTATCTGTGACTGTTTCCCATCTTGAAAAAGTTTATCTTTGCTTTGGTGGTTCTTTGTTTAACTCTACAAATCATCTTCCATCATATGTTATAACTGTTCTAAGATCGTTGTTATTGTTGTTGTTGTTGTTGTTGTTGTTGTTGTTGTTGTTGTTGTTGTTGTTGTTGTTGTTGTTGTTGTTGTTGATGTTGTTGAGATTCACCTGTTTAAGATGTTTCTAATGTAGTTGGATGTTGCGTTGTGGTATTTCGTTATTCTTCGACTTGTCCATGTTTTCTGTTTCCTTGCAATTTAATTGTATTCCTAAGTGCTCATTTTATTCAGTAAAATCACTCATGAAATGCTGTAGATCATGGTAATAGTCTACTGTATCAGCTTCTTGTATATTGTCACGGGATACTGTGAGTTAATGATTCCCTGATAAACTAGTAAGATTAATTACAAGGTATGAGGAGGGTTAACAATCGAGCTTTCTGTCTGGAACGAGGACAACGTGCCGGTCAGTGACCGAAAGGTATATAATTCAGGGACAGGTGTTCGCAGAGGTCATTGCCTGACGATCTTATCGGACGAACACGGTGAAACGGGGAGATCGCGTTGTGGAAAAACGAACAGAGACGGCGATCAAAGGATTCGGACGCTTAGGAGTACTAACGTAGGGAAACCCAGGGAAACAGCGGAGGGACGGAAAGGAACGAGCAATTAACAATACGTGAATTCACAGACGTTTGATGTGGGGACTTAAGGCAAATTTGATTGTAGATCAAACAAACAACGAATGATTGGACACTGAGTATAAATGAGTGGAACACGGGTTTTGAAGCAGTGTGTGTTCCAATACTGGGCCGAGATATTTATGTATCCTGAAATAGTAAAGAAATCATCCCTTGCAATGGGATAGAAGGGCTTATGTGCTGATAGATTTCAATGCTGGGATTTACATAAATCTATATCTATAAAACAGAGTGTATGTGACTGACTTTGATTGTGGTTATGTTTGTATTGGATGGTTTCGATAACGGTACATCCGATTGAGATGACATTTTCTACACGTCTTCCTTTCATTCCTGTGCAACCGACTATAATAGTTTCATAGTGTAAAATCTTCTACTTATTTAATAACATTTACTTTTTCATTTTCATTATATAATGTCTATATAGCAGGGGGACTTCACTCTAGAAAAGTTATTTCAAGGGGCATAACTTTTAATAACATTTCTATATACTTTATAGTCATATTGTTGGACTTACTTGCACTATTGTTAAACTCTTTGTCTATAGTTATTTTTAGGCATATGAGTTATAATAAATAATGATATAATCTTTAAGGCATTTTCAAAGTTTGCATAAAAATAATGCATAATGCATAACATTGTAACCCATCTTTTTCTGCTTAAAGAACTTATCAACTTTCATGTCGGTGATTAAAAACAGTTTTCATTAAAAATAATGAATGGTGTGTGGAAGGACATTCTTTTAAGTTACTGTGCGCCAGGAGCTGGGCGAAACCACGCCGGGTCAGATAGATAGACAGACAGACAGATAGTCGGGAACGGAAGCTTATTTGACTACTTATATGAATTAATTAAATGACATGCTCCCCACCAGGGACTGGGTGAAGCCGGGCCGGGTCAGACAGACAGACAGATAAACAGACAGTCGGGAACGGGAGAGCTTATATGACTACGTATATGAATTAAATGAGATGCTCCCCACCAGGGACTGGGTGAAGCCGGGCCGGGACAGACAGACAGACAGATAGACAGACAAACAGATAGTCGGGAACGGGAGAGCTTATATGACTACGTATATGAATTAAATGAGATGCTCCCCACCAGGGACTGGGTGAAGCCGGGCCGGCGGACAGACAGACAGACAGATAGACAGACAGACAGATAGTCGGGAACGGGAGAGCTTATATGACTACGTATATGAATTAAATGAGATGCTCCCCACCAGGGACTGGGTGAAGCCGGGTCAGACAGACAGACAGATAGACAGACAGACAGATAGTCGGGAACGGGAGAGCTTATATGACTACTTATATGAATTAAATGAGATGCTCCCCACCAGGGACTGGGTGAAGCCGGGCCGGGTCAGACAGACAGACAGACAAACAAGCAGACAGACAGACTGATAGATAGATAGATCCCTTCCAGGGCCTGGGCGAAGCCGGGCCGGGTCAGCTAGTTCTATATATAAGGTAAAACTAACCTTAGAGTAATAGTTAGCATAGGGAAATATGTGTTTGTGCGTAGGGTTTACCATTGCTTTCTATGAGTGAATAGTTTAGACTTTAGTAAATTCTGCTGTATTATGTCAGAGTATTCTTTCGGAAGCTTTTCATTACGGCTGGAGAAAGGCACTCACATAAACAGTAATATGAAGCAGACTTAAATCACCTGATTTAATATTTATTACCCAGGTTCCAATAGCCTACACCTCCTGACATATCAAAGAAGATAGAACAGTACGTCTCTTGTACAGAGAAAGCAATGTTGATAATAAAGGAAATAACTTTCACTTTAATCAGGCACTTCAAGGGGGCAGAGAAAGTTTGGAAAAAAGATGGAAATAATGATCATTATAAAAAGGCAGGATGACCCAGAACGGAAAATATTGACACTGTAAATTAATATAAAGACACAAATGAATCATTCATGAAGAGTTGCCATGCGTACAACAGGTGTTCATAAAAGAACGGAATACCGTGTGTAGAACGTTTGCAGGACCAATAGACAGTGCTAGACATTAGCTATATGTTTTTCCATGGTGGATTTATTAATTAACGATTAATCAAGGAAAACCCGGTCTAAGCATGAGACTTACAGTGATCACATTACTTTACGGTGATACAGTGGTGAACAGTTTTTTCCAATAACGGATTTACCTCCAGACTCAAGCTGAACGGAGCATCCAGGGTGAGAACGTTCTAATTATATGTGTGGCGTCTTGTCGTATGGCCGTGTATGAAGACTGGAGAAAGCTTACGGCACATACGATTACCCGAGTCATATCTTGCATTCACATTAGCAGACACTACCAACTACATATACACTTTCAATACATACAATTGACATAGTTTTCAACAATAAACATGTTATTAATTGTTGGAAGAAACTGTTGTCAGGGTATGTTATGAAGGATAGAGAGAGAGAGAGAGAGAGAGAGAGAGAGAGAGAGAGAGAGAGAGAAAGAAAGATATAGTGTATGGAAGACAGAAGGGAGGAGTGTAGACAAAAGTCTGTCAATAATCCCAAAGTATAATAAGTTAAAGCTGTGCTTCTTGATTCCACTTTCCTCCCGGGACGACAAGTGACATATATCATTACTGTTCAGTCGTTTTATTAACAGCATGCACGTCGATTTCATGAAGCGAGTGTTCAATGCATAACAAGAAAACAGAAGAGTAACTTTTCTATTTATATTTTCATGTAATGCCGTTCATGTAGTTGTATCGGTGTGTGTTGTTTCCTTGCTGACGAAGGTTTTGGCCGCAATATCCAGTTTCATACCTGTGATGGTATTCTAGTAAATATCACCGCCTACTTCTCTTTTTTTTTTTCCGTGTATCATTCACCTTCTTATCCGGCGTCCAATTGGGGACGTGGTTTAACCCCCAGCCTCCCGCCTTCTCCACAGCTCATGGGCTTTATTTTTGGACTGCATCCTTCTGTTCAAGAGCGCAGTATTCTAGAAGAATCATACGGGGTCGTTGTTGGAGCTACGGAGTTTTTGCTATGGGTGACGCTTTCGGCCGGCCGCCCTTCATAAACAAACCGAGTCATATGAGGTAAAACTCAGTGCGCTGAAGCCGAGCCTCCCTTCTGTAACCTTCTCCACCCACCCTCGGTCTCCCCCAAACCAACTACTTTATTGAGAAAAATATTTCTTCTCAGTACAGATGTGAGGGACGCTTTTCACGTCTCCGGGCGCATCGTGCATCAGGTGCTAGAGACATATTTTTCTATACACCAATCAGAAGTCGGTACGTAATGAGGTCAGTAGGACAACAACCGCTTCTACTCCCCCAGCCATTCTTGGTACCCACTGTAGGCTGGGTCTACCTGAGAGCCCAGGTCAATTCTGACACAAACTGACAGGCCAGTGTTGGTTACCGAGGCTCCGTTCTTCATCGAGCTGACCATAATTGCCGCTGGCTTACAATTTGCCTGTAGCCTTAATTACTCACTGTGTACAATGATAGCTTCTTATAAACGCTGCAGATCTTTTTAACTGTCCGCAAAGAAATTCTTATCATTTTTATATCTTCTCCGATGGCGATTCACCATACATATTTTTAACTATGATAATAGTTTCACTAGACAGGAAAAAGGCTCTGGAGGCGGTACACATTGCTTCGCAGATTATACATCATTTTGGGGGATTGATGTTCTACGAATCTCAATGTTGGAGTTGTTCCTTGTTATATCACATGAATCATTTAGGAAGTAGTCAAGATATAATTCTTAGTCTCGTAGACCAGCCCACTCTCATGTCCGTTATCCACTTGAGGTCCCCAAGCGTGAGCACATGGTGTGGGTGCTGGATGTCTGCCATCATTGAGGGGTTTAAAACAATACTACCACACTCGTATAGCCCGCTGTATCTCTGTACACAGATGCTTGCCATTTCCGTCTTTCTTTCAAACGTCTGGTCTACCAATGCTTATGAACTCCCACTTTCTCTACTCTTCAAGCCTGCAAGATGTTTCTTTCTCCACAGGCTACAACACAGCGAAGAATGTGAGCATCCGAGAGGTGAAGAGAAATTGTTTCATCTCAAAGTTATTTGTCATCTGATCAGATGTTTGACAGACGCTCTGGCCTGCTCAGATCCATTTGCAGAAAACGCCCGATTTAAGAAATTATCACACGATGGCTTTGTCAGTAGCCATAGCCTGTAGCGTCCAACACTATTTATTTGTCGCCTATGACATGCGTGGTAGGTTTCACTAAAACTAGTCTTCGTGTCTTTGCTGAACATCGACAAAACGAACTTTGTGTGTGTGTAGGTTCTCTAAGTTTGGCGGTTAGCTTTGTCAGCGATCTACACGACCTAATCAGTTCGATTTAACACTCGATTATATTTTAATGATGTGATTGTATTTTACTGTTATAATTATGTGCTTGTCTGTGCGAGGAAATGCAACTTAACCAATAAATGACATGGAGGGCAGACCAGGCTTTAAGCCTTGGTCGGACAGTTAGAGCATTGTTTGTGTCTTCGTTATTCATATTCACTACGGGAAAACATTGTTTTGAATTTCTGAAACGTCGCCTCTCATTACCAACTATGTTGTGTGATTTCTGCAGTATGTACCTACGAGATGCAGAGAATAATGCCAGGCAACAAATCGTGGAATCTACTGCTTGTGTCCTTGTTATTCGAATTCACTACGGGACAATATTCTTTTGAGTTAGAGCATTGCTTCTGATCCGGCAGCTTCTACAGCTGGTCTTGTTCCATAAGTACTGGTGTTACCTTTCCTCTGGAGTAAATTGGGCAGGCCGAGAGAGCGACACATAGTCTCTACAATTCAGCCTGGGCTTTGTGCTATGGAGAAGTATAACTCAATCTCTGGTCTCCGTCATATGCGTTGTAGTTATTGTGCCTTATTGAAGCACAATGTGACAAACTATCGTCTGTCAAGACGGCACGGTCCCAGCACAATACATATGCTTGTCTATCTATCTGTCTGTGTATCAGTGTCGGTCCATCTGTATGCCTCTTTGTTTATCTCTTGATCTGTCAGTAAACACGCACACACACATACACACACACCCACACCCACCCACCCGCCCACACCCACCCACCCGCCCACACACACACACACACACACCACAAAACCCACCATCCATGTATATATATATATAAACAGTATAGCAGTTCTGGGTTTTTCGCAATCAATGATTTCGCAATTTATGACTGGTCTCATTGTCAGCTGTATACAATTACTTCAAATATTTGCGACTGTGTACAAATATTGAACGACCTGGATATACCGACGGTAATGTAAATGCGCGTACTATGACAAGAGAAATACAATTCTAGTTTAATTTCAGAGCCGCCGGCGTCATTCTATACCAAGAGCATCCTATAGTGCTCCGTGCAAACGTCTTCAACCTAAACGTTTGGCTTTTGGCGAGCTAAACTTAATTAATCGTCTACCAGCCTCAAATTCGCAAACGCTTGTTTACTGTTGTGCTTCGGGCTATATGGATCTGTCGACAGATATCAATGTTTGCCTTCACGAGTTCCAGCAGATCGCTGGCTGGGTATTTCGTTAGCGGAAATGATAATTCAGTAGAAGCGACTAAGTGTTTTGCTGAACAGCAGATTAGATTGAAATGTATCGTTAGTTGGTTTGTCTGACTCTCTTCCGTCTTTTCTCTGCATCGGCATGGGGACGGTCTTTTGTTTATGTGTTTTTTCTTATATTAGTTCTGTTTTTACTTAACATTTTTCTTACCTTGTTTGATTTCTTTCTTACCTTGTTTGATTTCTTTCTTACCTTGTTTGATTTCTTTCTTTCTTTCTTTCTTTCTTTCTTTCTTTCTTTCTTTCTTTCTTTTTGCCTGCCTGCCTGCCTGCCTGTCTGTGTTGAATGAAAGAGTGTATGAGAGGAAATTATGAAGAAGGGCAGAATGTCAGACGGGCCTGCGTGCCCAATTCTTAACCCTTTTAAAATAAAGATGTTCATTCATTCATTCTGTCTGTCTGTCTGTATGTCTGTCTGTCTGTCTTCTTTCATTCTTGTTTTCTTTCATTCTTTCTTTCTTTTTTTCTTTCTTCATTATTCCGTGCTTAATTTGTATCGATCTAGCATCCGTATTATATTCAAAATATGTGTGCATGCGTGTGTGTCAGTCAATCTGTGTGCGTGCGTGCGTGTAGTTAGGGGTTATAGGAAGGATAGCAAGATTGATGGATCAATGGATACATGAAAGCAGGCACGCATTCAAAAGCACATTTGTGAATGCGGCTAGGCGTCCATGTTTCTGCATGTAACAACATCAGACATCTGGGATGCCAGCAAGGGTTTGTCAGTCCGGGTAAATTTAACGCAGCTGGGCCGAGCATCTACCCACAGGTATATTTACCTGCTTCCTACAGGTAACAACAACGTTCCCCTCAGCCTCGGCTACGATTTCCAAAGCGTGAATTAACATGCAGGTATGCTTTGATAAAAGCTGTGTCTGTCATGAGATCTGGCTGCAGTTGTCTCAACTTCTTTATTGTTGATATTGTTTTGTTTTTATGTTGTGACTCACGTCGCATGAGCTTGGTTATTATTACTATTGTGTTTAAGTTTAGTATTTGACTCACGTAGTCTGAACTATGGTTATTGTTGATATTAATGTTTATATTTAGTGTTTGACTCACGTAGTCTGAGCGTGGTTATTATCTCTATTGATGTTTCATGTTTACTTTTTGACTCACGTAGTGTAAACTTGTGTATTATTACTATTGATGGTTATGTTTAGTGTTTGACTCACTCACGTAGTTTTAACTTGGTTATTGTTAATATTGCTCCATGTTTAGTGTTTGACTCACTCACGTAGTTTTAACTTGGTTATTGTTAATATTGTTCCATGTTTAGTGTTTAACTCACGTAGTCTGAGCGTGGTTATTGTTAATATTGTTTTACAGTTTAGTGTTTGACTCATATTGTATGAAATTGGCTATTGTTGATATTAACGTTTATGATTAGTGTTTGACTCACGTAGTCTGAACTTGGCTATTGTTAATATTGTTTTATGTTTTGTGTTTGACTCAGGTAGTCTGAACTTATTATTAATATTTTTTCATGTTTAATGTTTGACTCACGTAGTCTGAACTTATTATGGTCAACCATGGTCAGACTGCGAGAACAGCAAGTTAAAAGAGAGGTGGCCAAACAAGAACACTATGCAGGAAGCCAAAGAAGATTAATAAACCAACACGGAACTGGTGTCGAGAGCCGCTACACGCTGCGGGATTTGCTGAGGTGGGGATGTGAGCACTTATGGACTAAATGGGTCAATGTGCTATGAGGATGATATGTCGACTAACTAATTAACTAACTGGGAAAACCTCGGGACTAAAAAATAACTAGACAATCTATTGCTAGGCAAGAAATGTAGCGAGAGGTCTAAAAACATATACAGGAGAGAATTACAGACGTAGATGAATAATATTGTGAGGAGGGAGCTGTAGAGATAACAAACAATTGGACTGCATGGCGTGAGGTGGTTGAGTGTCAGTGTCCGAATGGGGAATAATTGACAGAAGAAGAAGACACAAGTGAAGGATCGTTAATCAAACGGCGTAATGGTTGTGACAGAAATTGCAGTATGTTTATGAACGTTGTCCTTCCGTAGATACACAATGTAGCACGCAAGTCACGAAAATAGCTTGTCGCACGACATCGACAAACGAATAACAGTTTATATGTTGAGAATATGTGTTGAGCCTGTGGCAACACATGGAAGCATATCGTGGGCAAGTTAACGGCCACTAAAGAAGAAAATCCAGGCTTTTGAAATGTTAATGGTAGTGGAAAATGTTTAAGACAATCAAAACATGAGGAAAGGGGAACATAGTTAGTTTCACGAAAGCACAATCACAAATGGCAAAATGAAATGTGGCTAGAATGACTTTGCCAGCATACAATTTAAAACACTGATACATACAGCTAGCTATTAACTGAGATTCCGGAGATGTCTGAATCCTATGTCACAACAGTAAAACTGCGTGTTACCAGCCCCGTTGGTCAGCTGACAGAGGAATGTGGTAAAAATGTAAGCCATGCGGCTTTGTCGCAGTTCTCAGGTTTACTTCTCCTCATAAAATGCCCACAATATCTTTGTTGTCACTGTCTAATTTCTCTAGTCAGTCTACGATTCTCATGTTTCTGAAAGGACTCTCTCTTTCGAGGACTGCCCTCTCATGGTATTCATTGCATGTTTCTCTGAAACCAGACCACATTTCCACTTCCATTAGGTGTTTCCCGTTGTGTCTGATTATTTTCCTGGTTTCACACTTATAAAATATAATTTTAACATTCTTTTTCACACTGAAATTTTGAATGTAACCTTTCGAATGTCAAGTATATTTTCTTTTATTTTGTTAGGAGCCACTTTTGTGTATAGATTCTTATTTTAACCTCGATAAGACATTTTTCTTTATGATAACCGTCTTTCTCACACTGGAATTGACACATGTTGAATGTTAAGTATATTTTTCATTTCGTTACGGGCTACTTATGAGTATAGATTCTTGTTATAGCCTCTAGAATGCATCTTTTGTTAGATGTTATGACAGTTACAAGATAATTGTTCGTATAACAAAACGTTAAAGGCCCGTGGATCTACTACAAACATTCATGCATTCAGTAGCAACCGTTCGAAAACCTTCTCGGTCATAATAAAGTTGTCCCGCGTCCGATAAACACATCTGTAGATCATCTGCCACATCCTTCATCTATCTTCTCTGTGACCTTCTCTTCTTCTCTTCCCGGGCATATACCCCTCCAATTTTGTTCTCTCCGAACTTTCGTGACGTTTCAAGTGACCAAAACATTTCAATTTTCTTTTTTTTATCGTCTTTGGTAGCCAACCTTCTTTAATATGAAGCACTTGTCGTTTGGATACATGTATTCTCTTCTGTATAAAACCAACTAAAACATTATACACTTTTAGGTCGTGGATAGCTTCCAATATGCATTCTTCACAAGTCTGTCTCTCCCGTTAACTTGGATATCTACAATAATGTGTATCAACCTGAAGTTTGTAGCACTATCACAATCATGTCTTTAGTCTATGAAGCAAAGATGTGGGTGGTTGTTTACTCTTACACAACAATCTATTACTATTTTCAACAAGCACGTTAGTTATTTTTTCCGTTCACTCGTTTTGAACTCAAGCGTAATCCATACACATGTTACTACGTCTAGTCCACTGGACTTATTTTTGCGTGTGGATTAGCTTTCCCTGTTAAGTGTTGCCAAATTGCTGCTGACAGTGTTGTTCCATAAATTATGACTTGTAAAATCCAACACAAGATAAGCTCGGCTCGCTTCATTAACTTCAACAGCAATGTGAACAAACATTAACGAGATTGGACGACGACGTCAGTCAAGTGAAAATGCCCGTTTAATAAACATTCTGTAGCATCCAAGGATTTAATGTGTCCAGTAATTATCATGTTGCACTTACTGGGCCTGTTACACCAGGTCCGCAGCAAGTCTTAGTTAAGCTTCTAATAATTAAAAAAGGAATCACCGACCTTATGATTACCACCGGTTATAATTGGCCATCTTAGGCTGTACGCCTTCGAACGTCCTTCACTCTCTCCATCGTGACATGTCTTGCCCCTCTGGATAAACAGAGCTATTTCCTTTCGCTGTTGGTTCATCCGTCTGTGGCGATATTCTGCATCATGTTACTAAGCCTCTTGTTTGTCAGTTAATTATATTCCGCCACTGTTTAATGCCAAGTAACCATCAGTCCGCCGGTCTCTCTGGCTGAGGGGTTACACCACTTTCTTCGTAATCCCGTTTATCCACGCAGGGTCGTAGCGAGGCGAGAACTGGAAGCGGTTCGACCCGCGCTCGTGACTTGCGGGATAATGAGCAGGCCGCTCAGAAAGCAATGGCAAACTACTGAGCGTAATCTTGCCAAGAAATCAACATACAGCAGAAAGATGCTGATGTTGACAGCAATGTCCTGTAAAGGATATGCAAAACATTTTTTTTTAACAATCAGTCCAGCTCTATCCAAAATTGCACTGCCTTCTCCTTGTCATTTCCCCAGAAGTCTCCCGTTGTTGGTCTAATCGCTCCGTGACGTTTTGCGTGTTTCTAATGCGTCTATTAGTTTCTTATTGCATTTGGCGTCGAGGCTTTCTCTCTACTTCATATGACGTCATTGTTGCGTGCACTGACTATATGGCGAGTGTCCTCTCGCCATCAGACGAACCCACTCCCACTTCAGAGGTACTTGAAGTTTCTCAGGTCAAGGGCGAGAAGTCAACATTTTTGTCCAACTGACCGGTGTAAGGTTTGAACCCGCTACCTCGGCATGAGCACACCCGACGTTGTTTTTTTTAAATATTTGTACTATTACTCCTACCCCGCTAAAAATTAGAAGAGAAGTTATATTTGGGTCCATAGTCTGGCTCAGATTAATAATCATGTGACTGAATCAGCCACAAAGATGACATTCATTTGACAGTGATTGTTATGTAAAACTAGTAACGACAGATGTTTAAATACCAACGCTCTTATTCATTCGATCATGCCAATCTCCACACGTTGGATTATTCCTTGCTTTCTAACACCCATATTCTCCTCGACAACACACCAGCACCCAGTCTGACAGACACACTCTAAAACCCATATTCGTATCACAACACACCAGCACCCAGTCTGACAGACACACTCTAAAATCTATATTCTCCTTCAGAACACACCAGCACCCAGTCAGACAGACAGATACACTCTAAGACCCATAGTCTCCTTCAGAACACACCAGCACCCAGTCAGACAAACAGATACTCTAAAGCCATATCTTTGTTCACGACTAACACCACTTGCCACGAAGTGCCAGGTTCTTACAAGTATGATATGTATCTTGGTAACCTAACCCAGGTGTCGACACTACATGTGATCTGATCGTGGATTTGATTAGAGCATTTTACCTTACACTTGCCTACCTTCTAGCCTACTTACCTGCGTACATACGCATCTGATTATCAGCCGAGCAACCTATTAGCTGCAGGCAGGTAGGCAGGCAGACAGACGTAACTTCATACCTCTCTGCATGCCTACCAACCTATCTACTTACCTACCTAACTACCTACTTACCTAGCTACCTACTATCTAACTACCTACCTGCCTACCTTATCTACCTATCTACCAACTTACCTACCTACCCAATTTAGCTATCTAATTATTTGTTCTTCAGTCCGCCTCTCCGTTTGTCTGTCCGCCCGCTCGCCCGCCCGCCCGCCCGTCTGTCTGTCTGTCTGTCTGTCTGTCTGTCTGTCTGTCCGTCCGTCCGTCCGTCCGTCCGTCCGTCCGTCCGTCCGTCCGTCCGTCCGTCTGTCTGTCTGTCTGTCTGTCCGTCCGTCCGTCCGTCCGTCCGTCCGTCCGTCCGTCCGTCCGTCCGTCTGTCTGTCTGTCTGTCTGTCCGTCCGTCCGTCCGTCCGTCCGTCCGTCCGTCTGTCTGTCTGTCCGTGTGTCTGTGTATATGTTTACACGAATGCAGTTAGTAAAACTTTCCTGTGGAAAATAATCTATGGAGAAGTTCAAATTACAATGTCTAGTCGAGCTAAAAACGAAACAATAGCTGTCATATATGACCTTAGACTCGTGATCTTTATTAAGCATCTTCATATTTTCTGTTATAAAGAACGGCCCAGCCTCGAGCTCTATGTGGCATATCACAGGTTGTCACCCTGATCTCACGAGTTGTATTCTGGTTGCTCAGGAAGTAGTGTAGTAATACTTCTAATGAGCAAGGTACAGCACGTATCCTTGCTCTCTTCGTTAGCATAGCCTTTGATATGTTCGCAAAGATTCGCTTAAACACGAGCTGTTTTCTTTGATGTACGTATCTTATCTGTATATGGACATGATTAGGAATCTCTTGGATGCAACGCAGACGTTGTTAGTCATATGTTTGTAGCCAATACCTTGAGTACCTGAGTTACTAACTGTCTGGAAAGATATTAATGAATATAGAACATTATATACGTACATAGCAAAGAGACACAAAGCTTTCGTCGGCCATGTTATGAGAAGAGGGGCATTGAAAGACATCGTGATGTCTGGACAGATCAACTGTTGAATAGGCAGAGATAGATTGAGATAAATAATATTGGATAGACTGAGACGGAGTCATGGGTGAAATATCATCAAGAGAATGGTTCCAGAACACCAAGAATCGAGACCTACTGAGATGCGTGAACGTGTGTGAGTGTTAGTTGGGCAGACGTTGATGATGACTTGGAGATGGCAATAACCTCAACAAACAAAAGATGTTTCGTATACTTTATTCGACGAACAATAAACCATTACTCAAATATAGTGAGACCTTAGCTATTAGAGAGTTTGAGTCGGTTTTATGCAAATATAAAGACATCTTGTTAAATCTGACATTACCGTAGGGATAACATATGCTCCACAATCTAACAATACATGCGACAATGTGTTTTGTGTGTTTCGGATAAAACTTTATTCATGTATTTACTACATACGATATATAACTTTGATGCAGATGACGAGACGCAGCGAAATATGGCAGGCAATACATCGTGCAACATATTGTTTGTTGCTTCCGTGTTTAAGCAGTACAAGTGTCCATAAATTTACTTATGAGAATGCGTTGGTGTAAACTGGGTGTCTAGACTGCAAATAAATAGTTATCAGCGCAAACGGTTTATGAGTTGCGACGCTGTTGCGTGGAGTGTTAATGTTAGGCGATGTGTACATATGTGGCATGAGCACTGTATATAAATGATAAATGATCACATTATAGATGCAGCAAGTGGAAAACTGTCAGGCTGTCATATATACCAGGTCATAGTGTACTGTTGTTGGTAACCCTATCCTCAACCCTCAACCCCTCTCTTGCTTTTCTGTCTAAACAGCGGGTGACTTATTACGAGTAATAATACAGAACGCCGGTCTGCCTGGTCTAGGAGTTAACTGTCTTTCTCCGTAATCCCGTATATTCTCGTTAGTAACGTAATCTGCGCGATAATCGGTAGCGGTTTTCACTTAGAGATATGTGAGCCGGTCGCCAAGAAAGCAATGGCAAACTACTCGTGCCTAGCACATCAAAAGCAGCTTAAAAATGCCGATGTTGACTGCAACGACCTGTAAGGGATATGCAAAAAAAAAAAAAAAAATACAGAACAGTGTTACCTGTTTAGTGACACGGTCGTTCACTGCGCGGCTCAGCATGATACACGCTGACGAGTAACAGAATGTCCAGAGATGTGTATTTGAGGCCGGACATAGTCAGGCCACTGCTAAGGGTAGGTCCGTAGGTTTAGAGAGCCAGGGGAGAGAGAATTAGAGACATTGTTGAACAGTATGACGACTACATGGAGTGAGATGAAAGGTCATTGCAAAAGATAGTTCAGCTTGTTGTGCGTTGTTTCTTTGTTGGGCAATGCTAAAGTAGGAGATACGGGATGGTAGAATAAAGAGACGATGATGATAATGAAGATGATGGTGCTGAAGAAAAATAGGAAGAATAAGAATAAGACGAACAAGAAGAAGAGGAAGAACAGAGTTAAGGTGAGTTGAGTCAAGAACCGACATGACAGCACTCGGGATATTCCCATACATGCTCCGTCCTCGTTTACAACAGCCGGTGAAGAGTCCCAATAGTGATGTTGCCAGTAACGGTATGATTATGTGTCCGTCTGGCGATTCCTCGGAGTCCTAGGTGTCTGTCAGATCATCTGGTCACTCTCTCCACATCTTCCTCAAGCCGTGATAAGAGGAAGAAGAATAAGAACAAGAAAAGGTGCTGAAGTAAACAAAGAGACTTCTTTACAATGTGCAGACCCAACGCAACAAATATAATAATATACTGTACCTTGGTTGAATCATACGGAGCATAACATACCATGCGTCATGTATTATCAAAAAGGGAAAGAGTGAAGTAGCAACACCACACTGTTTGTGAATTATGATGACGCTCCCAGCCTGTACCTACTGTAACATGCCAGTGCTATTTTAGTATTTCCTTGTGTGAGCTTACATGAAAGATACATACTAATGAACGTAGGCATCCCGCATTCATGTTATCCTTTCTTTGTTAGTCTCTGATCGGCAGTGTCTGCATGACTCTGTGTTACAATTACACATGTGTTTCTCATTTGTCTCCGTACCTCCATGAACTAGCGCAAGATTTTACTCCTACTATTTAAAATATAGAGTTTAGCGTGAGCGTAAGGGTCAGTAAGCTTAAACTTCCGATTCGCTGACGCCCGGGGTTGTGGGTTCAATACCTACAAAGTCAGTCAACTGGACATAAACGTTAACTTTCCGTTCAGAAAGGAAAGGCAAATTGCTGAATGTTAAATTGACTAGTAAATCAACGCTGGGTTAGAATTGGAAATTAAAAAATGTAGCTCCTGCTAAAAAGTGATATAAAATAAACACAGACACACTGTACATACCTTACAACGATCACCACTATGGCAACAGGTAAATCACTTCTCTTATCTTGGTTTAGAATTGATTGATCACTATGTGCTATACAGGACATACAGGCCGTGCCGTGCTATGTTACAGAGAGGCGGCCGCATCAGGGTGCGGCATAAGCAGCGAAATCAAAATACAGTTTGAACCATTAAAAACATAAAAATCTTTAAGCAACGTTTTTCTTTATTGGTCTATGTTATTCCTATGTTGATGTATACGATTTATGGTTTATCTCACACCTCTTCCCTAAGAGCTATCAGTACCCTTTGATTTCGGTTCCTGGTGCAGTTGCATTGTTTAAGGGGCGGCATTTCGGCCATATTTACGGGGCGGCATTTCGGCGACATTTACGGAGCGGCACTTCGGCTGCCGTTAAAGGGCGGTATTTCGGCAACATTTAAAGGGCGGCATGTCATAGACGTGCATCATACTGAGAAAATCTACGACACGGCCCTGAGAACATGCAACATCTACTGTCTACAAATGTTGCTCTAACTCTCTGTTTCATTCTAGCATCATTATATCTAACTAATTCAGTGCTGAAGGATACTATATCTTCAAATGTGACCTTTCATTTGAACAGAAGAACGATATATCGCCATACTAGGGTCATCGCATTATTTGTTTTGTTTCATTATATTTTCATTATAATGGCAATGCTCTGCGAACGGAAAGTTACATGATAATACTTGTTCACTTGATTGAGTACCATGTCTGGTCGAAGCCTACTTTTTGTTTGACATTGAATCAGTTAAAAAACGTTAGGCTTTGGTGTAGAGCTGTTCTGAATTGTAATTTACTATTACAGTACAAGAATTATAATTTTAATCTTTTTTTTCAAAACTGCTCGTGTAGTAAGTTATTGTGAAATTTCGCTCACATAACATATCCGCTAGAAAGAGTCTCCATCTTTTGCTTCACTTTGCTTCAATGTACCGTGTTTCCACGAAAAAAAAAAGATAAAGACCGAGTCTTATATTAATTTTAGCTTTAAAATTCACTAGGGTTTATTTCGGGGGCTGTCTTATATATATTTTTTCCACATACAAAAATCTACATTTATTCATGTACAAAACTCTACATTTATTAAAATACAGTCATATCATCATCTTCTGGAACATCGTCATAACTTTTCAAAGCGACTGCGCACTGTCTGTACTCCGACTGGCCATTCGGCAACAAGTCTCTTATTCCAGCTGACGATCTTAACTAGGGCTTATTTTAAAAGCATCCTGAAAAATCGTGCTAGGGCTTATTATAGAGTTGGGTCTTATTTTCGTGGAAACAGTAGGTTGTGGTGCAACAACTGATCCAAAGTAGCACACATCAAGGTGACACGTGACCTACACCAATGGGTGAGAAACAGACGTAGTGGTTTGGGGTTTCACCGCGATGGCTAATGTACGATGCTTGAAAAGGGAGAGTCTGGCATATGTGACTACGACTTCCAGCATGATAATGGAGGTGGAAGCAGTAATAGCAGCATTCTGTAGGTTAGAAGGGCCACAATACACATTGCATTTATTACGGACTCAAGGAGTATGCTAAGTAAGGTGGAGAAAGCAACGTTTCGTGTGGAAAGGCAATCCTCGCTTCAGAGGTCACAGATTCTGAGAATTGCATGGAAGTTTTGCCATGGTCATGCCGGAGTGCTGGGGAATAAACAGGCTGATAGGCTGGCAGGGAATGCAACATTTGGTGGTCGATTACCTATGGACAAGAGAGAGGTGGTCGAACGCCTGTGGGACCAAATGGAGAAGGCGGGGAAACAGATTGAGAACCCGTATGTGGAAAGAATGGTATTGCAGATGATTGGCAGGGGTTCTGGAAGAATTTCAAATCTGAGCGGGAGGACAACGAGAATTTTCAATCAGATAGCGGTGGGAACGAGTAGTATATCTCTTCGCTGGTTGTTGAACGAGGGGATGGTCGGTTTTTAGTTCAACTCAGCTCAACTTATCTTAAAAGAACAAAAAAGAAATTCAACCTCGTTAAACCTGCCGTTGCGACGTTTTTTTTTTTTTTTTTATATTTGAGGTGCGAGGTTTTTGTGGTTTTAGAACCTTTCCTTCCGTGTCGGTAAAATTATGTTTTCCATTGTGGCAGATGGTATGCCTGTGGCATAAGCTAGTGCTGTTTCCTTTGTGCTGTCTTCTTGCTGCTCTTCAGTATGTCAGTGGCGGTTCCTTGTTCGTATTTTCTCGGACGTAGTCCGTAGAAAGACTAATCCTCAGAAGGACTCGTCTGTTGGGTTTGTTTCTTTACCTTTTTTTTTACGTCCATCTCTAGAAGAATCTTTGCCATCACTATGACCAGTTTGGTACTCCCCAATTGATTTTTGTTATGGTGAATACTGGCTTGCCATGAAACTTCTTGGTCATTGTCAATGGACCATTGGCTTCAGACTGAGGTTGTTCTGTGGGATTTGGTGTGGCTTCTGCTGGCCGATTTTTAGTTAGCTCCCGAAAGCTGCTATCTGTTGCCAGTTAGTATGCCTTACAAAGAGGTCGGCTTGGCTGAGGAGTTTAACAACCTTTATATTTCTCTTCGGAGGGCAGTGTAGTGGTTAGTTTCACACTCAGGACAGATGGACTTAAATGTTTGACTTCTCGTTAAGAAAGTAATGGCAAACTACTGAACGCAAACGTGTCTAGTATATCACAAACAGCCAATGAGCAAAGGTTGATTGCAACGTCCTGCAGTTGACACGCACTGCAGTTTCTTGCTAAGAGTCTGTGACGTGAAAGGATTACCACATTTTGTAGGCCTCATGGAGCAGATGACTTTCTAGACAATTTTGGTAATTTCTTTTATTTCCTACAATTGTTCTCTATACCGTCATTAGTTCCCCCAGTTGTTGTTTACTATCCAAGAATGTGTTCTTCACTACAACGTTCATCCCTGTCATGGCAGGGCAGACCAGGCAGTATGCCTTGTTTGGCAACTGGTCTAGGATCGAAGCGGCCAGATTCTGCAGCTTGTCTGGTTCCAGATATATAGGTGTTACCTTTCCTCTGGAGTAAACTAGGCAGGCCGAGAGAGGGGTCATGCTGCATGGGCAACACATGGTCTCTTCCGATGAGCCCAGGCTTTGTGCTATGGAAAGGCATAACTTCATCTATTGTCTACTTGTAGTTGTTTTTTGTTGTTGACTGTTTGGATGCACAGCGTAACACACTATCGTCTGTCGGGACGGCAAGGTGCCAGTGTGTATCATTCGTTCTTACAAATCATCTCTACCGCCCACCCCCACCAAACCGCCTTTCTATCTCTATCCCATCATTAGTCTATGCCTCTATTCCATCATTTAATCGCCTAGAGTGTTTATGCCTCTATTCCATCATTTGTACGCTCTAGATTATCTATGCCTCTATTCTATCATATGTCCGCTCTAATATGTCCGCTCCTCTATGCCTCTATTCCATCATTTGTACTCTCTAGATTATCTATGCCTCTATCCTATCATTTGTCCGCACTAGAGTGTCTATACCTCTATCCTATCATTTGTCCGCACTAGAGTGTCTGTGCCTCTATTCCATAATTTGTCCGTTCCAGATCATCCATGCCTCTATCCTATCATTAGTCTCCACACGTTTTCTACATTTGTGTTTTAGGAAATCTAATCAGATTTTAAGCCTAGATACCCCATCCCCTCCCCAATCCATTCACTGACGATCGCCAACAAATATTATGCAGAATTCCCGTCTTGGTCCGGACCGCGTCTGGCGCAGTGATTCCCAAACTAGTGTGTGAGATAGACACACCTCTGGGCCTACTTAAAAAGTGCTGCTTATTTTCACAACGGCTGCAATCCGGATAGTACAATTCCACCTTAAACAGTATACTTCTGAAGATATAAAGAACCTTCCTAACTTCAAAAGACACACATATTCGCGTGATCAATAGAGTGCTCTTAACCTTTTCGTCATGCTGACCTCTATATATCATACGCCATCTAAAATATGAGACGTGCACCATATGGCTAAGAAGTCTCAAAATGTCTAAAGAAGTATGTCATGTTTCGTGGCCCTCTAGAAGTATATCATGTTCCGTGATTGTCTAGAAGTATATCATGTTCGGTGGATCTCTAGAAGTATATCACGTTTCGTGGTCGTCTAGAAGTATATCATGTTCCGTGGATCTCTACAGGTCTGTCTTGTTCGGTGGATCTCTAGAAGTATATCATGTTCGGTGGATCTCTAGAAGTATATCATGTTCGGCGGATCTCTATAAGTATATCATGTTCGGTGGAACTCTAGAAGTATATCATGTTCGGTGGATCTCTAGAAGTATATCATGTTCGGTGGATCTCTAGAAGTATATCACGTTTCGTGGTCGTCTAGAAGTATATCATGTTCCGTGGATCTCTAGAAGTATATCATGTTCGGTGGATCTCTAGAAGTATATCACGTTTCGTGGTCGTCTAGAAGTATATCATGTTCCGTGGATCTCTAGAGGTCTGTCTTGTTCGGTGGATCTCTAGAAGTATATCATGTTCGGTGAAACTCTAGAAGTATATCATGTTCGGTGGATCTCTAGAGGTCTGTCATGTTCCATGATTCTCTAGAAGTATATCATGTACGGTGGATCTCTAGAGATCGGTCATGTTTCGTGATTCTCTAGAAGTATATCATGTTCGGTGGATCTCTAGAGGTCTGTCATGTTCCGTGGTCCTCTAGAAGTATATCATGTTCGGCGGATCTCTATAAGTATATCATGTTCGGTGGATCTCTAGAGGTCTGTCATGTTCCGTGGTCCTCTAGAAGTATATCATGTTCGGTGGAACTCTAGAAGTATATCATGTTCGGTGGATCTCTAGAGGTCTGTCATGTTCCATGATTCTCTAGAAGTATATCATGTTCGGTGGATCTCTAGAGATCGGTCATGTTTCGTGATTCTCTAGAAGTATATCATGTTCGGTGGATCTCTAGAGGTCTGTCATGTTCCGTGGTCCTCTAGAAGTATATCATGTTCGGTGGAACTCTAGAAGTATATCATGTTCGGTGGATCTCTAGAGGTCTGTCATGTTCTATGATTCTCTAGAAGTATATCATGTTCGGTGGATCTCTAGAGATATGTCATGTTCCATGATTCTCTAGAAGTATATCATGTTCGGTGGATCTCTAGAGATCGGTCATGTTTCGTGATTCTCTAGAAGTATATCATGTTCGGTGGATCTCTAGAGGTCTGTCATGTTCCATGATTCTCTAGAAGTATATCATGTTCGGTGGATCTCTAGAGGTCTGTCATGTTCCATGATTCTCTAGACGTATATCATGTTCGGTGGATCTCTAGAGATATGTCATGTTCCGTGATTCTCTAGAAGTATATCATGTTCGGTGGATCTCTAGAGATATGTCATGTTCCATGATTCTCTAGAAGTATATCATGTTCGGTGGATCTCTAGAGATATGTCATGTTCTATGATTCTCTAGAAGTATATCATGTTCGGTGGATCTCTAGAGATATGTCATGTTCCATGATTCTCTAGAAGTATATCATGTTCGGTGGATCTCTAGAGATCGGTCATGTTTCGTGATTCTCTAGAAGTATATCATGTTCGGTGGATCTCTAGAGGTCTGTCATGTTCCGTTATTCTCTAGAAGTATATCATGTTCGGTGGATCTCTAGAGGTCTGTCATGTTCTATGATTCTCTAGAAGTATATCATGTTCGGTGGATCTCTAGAGGTCTGTCATGTTCTATGATTCTCTAGAAGTATATCATGTTCGGTGGATCTCTAGAGGTCTGTCATGTTCTATGATTCTCTAGAAGTATATCATGTTCGGTGGATCTCTAGAGATATGTCATGTTCCGTGATTCTCTAGAAGTATATCATGTTCGGTGGATCTCTAGAGATATGTCATGTTCCATGATTCTCTAGAAGTATATCATGTTCGGTGGATCTCTAGAGATATGTCATGTTCCGTGATTCTCTAGAAGTATATCATGTTCTGTGGATCTCTAGAGATATGTCATGTTCCATGATTCTCTAGAAGTATATCATGTTCGGTGGATCTCTAGAGATCGGTCATGTTTCGTGATTCTCTAGAAGTATATCATGTTCGGTGGATCTCTAGAGGTCTGTCATTTTCTCTGATTCTCTAGAAGTATATCATGTTCGGTGGATCTCTAGAGGTCTGTCATGTTCTATGATTCTCTAGAAGTATATCATGTTCGGTGGATCTCTAGAGGTCTGTCATGTTCTATGATTCTCTAGAAGTATATCATGTTCGGTGGATCTCTAGAGGTCTGTCATGTTCTATGATTCTCTAGAAGTATATCATGTTCGGTGGATCTCTAGAGGTCTGTCATGTTCTATGATTCTCTAGAAGTATATCATGTTCGGTGGATCTCTAGAGGTCTGTCATGTTCTATGATTCTCTAGAAGTATATCATGTTCGGTGGATCTCTAGAGATATGTCATGTTCCGTGATTCTCTAGAAGTATATCATGTTCGGTGGATCTCTAGAAGTCTGTCATGTTCCGTGGCTCTCTAGAGGTGTGTATTATGAAAAGAAAGTTTGTCCAAATAGTACGGCTATTTCATGATCGTATTCAGGCAAGAGTACAGGAAAATGGTGAACTGCTTGAGCCCTTTGCTGTCACCAATAAAGTGAAGCAAGGATATGTCCTGGCACCAACATTGTTCAGCCTCATGATTTCAGCTATGCTGACGAATGCCTTCGAGAACAAGGACACTGGAATAGACATCAACTACCGCATGAATGGAAAGTTGTTCAATCTCAGAAGGCTGAAAGCTAAAACCAAAACTAGCAGCGACACTGTCAGAGAGCTGCTGTTTGCTGATGATTGCGCTCTATATGCCAACTCAGAGGCAGACATGCAACACAATGTTTCAGCTTTCTCATATGCTTGTGCCAACTTTGGGCTCAATATCAACTTGGAGAAGACTGTAAGTTATGTACCAGCCAGCTCCAGGGAATAATCACACCATGCCGAATATCAAGGTGAACGGTCATAGACTAAGTGTTGTGGATAAGTTCACCTATCTTGGTAGCACTGTGTCACAAGCTGCCACAATTGATGACAAAGTGAATGCAAGAATCTCCAAGGCCAACGCGGCCTTTGGCAGACTGTACAAGAATGTATGGGACAGAAATGGAATATGCCTGCAAACAAAGCTAAAAGTCTACAATGCAGTTGAATTATCCACACTGCTATATGCTTGTGAAACTTGGACTGTTTATCAGCGACACGCTAGGAAATTAAATCACTTCCACACAGTCTGCCTTAGGAAGCTATTGAAGATTAAATGGCAAGACAAGATCTCAGACACTGAAGTTCTAGATAGAGCGTCCATGACCAATATCCACACTCTACTAATAAAGAATCAGATTCGCTGGGCTGGTCACTTAACTCGCATGCCAGATAACAAGCTCCCTAAACGATTTTTTATTACGGCGAGCTGCGCTGTAGGAAATGCTCCCGTGGCAGGCCAGAGGATACGCTTTAAAGACACTAGGAAAATCTCACTGAAACCTATTGTAATTCATCTTGACACCTGGGAGACTGCTGCCATAGACCAAAATTCGTGGCGTCCATCATTACGCAAGGGTACAGTCACTTGTGAAGCAGCCAGGACTGCAAGAGCTGTGAAGAAAAGGCGGGACAGAACAACAACTGCAGGAAATCCTCCTCCTGGAACTTCAAGCATTATTGCCCACATTGTCAAAGAACATGTCGAGCCAAAATAGGCCTTACCAGCCATCTTAGAACTCAAGGCTCCATACTTTTAACCCCACTGGATGAAATGAATGGTCATCATCATTTTTGATGGACAAACAACAATATGATCTCTAGAAGTACGTCATGTATGTATTAGCATCTCTAGAAGTATGTCATGTTCCGTGAATTTCTAGAAGTATGTCGAGTTCTGTGGATCTTTAGAAGTATGTCATGTTCCGCGGTTCTCTAGAAATATGTCATGTTCCGTGAATCTCTATAAGTTTGAGATGTATGTTCTAGTCATATTCAATGCCATGGGGAGGTTTAGAAAGATGGCACTTACTGTGAATCTATGAAATTATGTTATGTAGCGTAGATCTCTAGAAACATGTCATGTACTCTGGATCTCGAAAACAGGTCATGTACTGTGGATGTCTTGAAGTGAGCCATGTACTGTGGATCTCTATAAATATGCCATACAATATGGATCTCTAGAAGCAGGTCATGTACTGTGGATCTCTTGAAGTGTGACATGTACTCTGGATCTTTTTAAGTGTGCCATGTACTTTGAATGTCTTGAAGACCAACTGTAAATCTGTGTTCAGAGATGGTGGAAAGAACGCAGGCAATGAATTACCTGAGGATACGTTTGATCGAAGCCTTGTTTATAATGAACACATTGACCAGGTGATAACAAAGGCCAAGCAGGGTTTGGCTGCAATGCGGGTGATGGCGGCAGCAAACTGTGAGCAGCGTCATCTATGTCTTCTATACGAAGGGGCTGGTCATGTCTGTTTTGGAGTATGCGATAGCGATCCTGACTCTCAGCCGTGTGCAGATAGAAAGGATGGAAAGGATACAGAACGAAACCTTGCGCATTATTCTTGGATGTACAAAAGATACAGCATACAGGGTAATGCGCTACCTTCTTGATTTTCCAACCATTGAAGACAGAATAAAAATGTGCAGAACACGTGCCTAACTCAGAGTTAACGCAAACACACAACATGCACTGCATAGTGAAATTATGAAGGGGAAGGGCAGCAGGTTAAAAAGAGGAAGGTCGTGGATGGGTCAAGCCGAAGACATTCTTCAACAGGTGTGTTCACTTGAGGACTTAGAACCTGGCGACGAGTGGGAACAAGTGCCAACAGATTTCTGTACGTTCTTTTCAGTTTGCATCCAACTAGACAGAAAATGCAGACAAAAAAATCCGGCTACTGTGGAGGCGGAAATACAAGCGTTGATTTTTAAGAATTCAGTTAGACGGTGATGCTGTCATTTACACAGATGGATCGGTCGTCCGACGCGTGAGAAGCTCATGGACCTTTACGGCTCAGGCCGGAGGGAGAATTGTGAAGGAGGACTCTGGTGCTTTTGTTGAGACCACAAGTAGCCTGACTATGGAAGTCATGGCAGTAAGTAAAACAATAACATGGCTCGAGACTCAGACATTCACTAGGGCATGTTTTCTTAGTGAATCAAATAGCATGCTCAAGAGGATAGAGATAGGGTGGATATGAAGAGAGTGGTTGCTGTCTCTGGAGCGGTCTCGGCTGGCAAATATTAGTTTCATCTTCGTGCCAAGACATGCAGGAGTACAAGGAAATGAGCGGACTGACAAGCTCGCAGGTAAGGCTTCTGTGGAGGGCGGACGAGCCATGGACCAGGCTGACATTCTGAATGCTCTACGAGATGTAAGACTTATGCGAGAACCAAGTGATGATTGTGAATCTACAACCATGGTCAGACTGCGAGAATAGCAAATTAAAAGAGGTGGCCAAACAAGAACACTACGCAGGAAGCCAAAGAAGATTGATAAACCAACACAGAACTGGTGTCGTTAGCCGCTACACGCTGAGGGATTTGCTGAGGAGGGGATCCGAGCACTTATGGACTGAATTGTTCGATGTGCAATGAAGATGATCTGTCGACTAACTAACTAACTAACATCTTAAAGTGTACCATGTACTGCGTATCTCTAGAAATATGCCATGTACTGTGAATGTCTTGAAGTGTACCATAAAATGTTAAATTCTATATTTATGACACGTGCTGTGGATTTCTTGAAATATGTCATGTGCTTCGGACTTCTAGAAATATGTCACTCAATTTGAACATCTAGATATAAGCATTTACCCCCTTGAACTATTCAGTTTTAAGAACCGCTAATATGGTGAACCCCCTAGGGTTATGTCAAGCGAAGTGGGTGTGACAGGGCCCAGCCTGCATGTCGAAATGCTTGCCAGAAAGTCAATATTTCTCCCATTAAAGTGTTCACTGAGGCCTTGCCCACACCAGTTCTGTTTTCATGAAGGTGATGTGTTCTTCCCTCCTTGTGTTAAAATTATGAATGTAAATTAACTCATTTTTATGATGTTAACGTGCCAGAGATATGGGCTCCCAATGCAGAACAAGAAAGTGCGCTGCAGGCTGTAAAATACAATTGCGTAGGGAAATTATGGGCATGTGTACAAAGGGCACAGAGCATATCTGTGTTTGGTAAAATACACCAGTTGTTTCCAGAAATACCAGGGTTCTCAAATTGATATTTATGTGTAATACATGTACAACATTGGAACAATCCAATCGTTTCTCTTCTTTACATTTTCATTAATAAACTAAACAAACTGTTACGGCCCGATATGTTTTTTAATTTGACCTTTGCTGGTTTAATAATAAAAAAGAACATATGAGACCAATGGTGCTATTTCAATGGTTAGATACACATTTTGTCTATATTCTATAGTTGTGGGGTTATGTGGATGATAATGAAGACACTTTTTATGGATGTTTAGTTGATCATGTGTCGAAGTACATTTGTTCCTGCATTGAGGCACCGTCGTCATTTGTAAGTCTCAGTGTCGAATCCTTATCAGTAATTCTAGCTTTCAATTCTTATGTTGTCTAGTGCGTCCTCTAGTCTTTATTTCTTTCTTCTATTTCTATGCGCGCCAAACAATACATGTACATTTTTGTATGAATATTTCTCTTTTCAAGAAGGCGATGTCTTCTCCCTTCCTTGTCTTGAATTTACAATTGTAATTTAATTCATGTTGTGTCGTGTTAACGAGCTAGGGGGATGGGCACTCACTGCAGAACAAGAACGCGGGGTTCAGGTTGTAGAACACTATTGCATAGGAAAATGATGTGCATATGTACAAAGAGCACACACAATGGCTATGTTTGGTAAACACACCAAAAGAGTTAGTCCCTTTCGAGATACTGTCAATTAGGTGTGTTATGTTTTCCCCCGCTCGCTCACTTTGAACTCAAGTGTAGTCGTCCATACACACAACTTCTAGTTTTTAGACGTTCATATGTTCTAGGCCTTGGCTCATGAGATATTGTGAGAAGTTCCTTTTGGCGTTATAAAATAGGTGGCCAAGAGTATACGTATCTGACAATTATTAGATGATTCGTGGTCAGATCACTGGTGGGGTAAATACTACGTGCCTGTTCGATCAGGGGGAAAAAAGCATTGTGTGTACACAAAGAAATGGGTAATCTAAGTGCTTAAATAGGCTAGGATACTCAGACACAAACACGAGAAGCACTTGGACATTTTCGATCACACTATAACATGAGAGAATCTCCAACCTGCTATAACAAGCGGACAGCTTAATGGGAAAGAGATAAGCAAAGACAGCGACATAAGATTCTTAGCAGCCTCTCCAAGCCGCATGGATCAATATCAAGATATGGATTGATATATAATATTGAAGATTGCGAAACCCAGAAAAGAATAGCTCCCCAGGCAGTTGGCAAGGCACCTGGCAATGATGATGATGGGTCTTTACACAGCGTTCAAATGGCTTGTATTTCCTTGGCGCATTACAACACATCCACCCGTTTATAGTTGACTGGGTTTCTTCCTGTTCAACATACATCTACCCAAATTGACACATCTGCTTTTGCGGAAAACGGTACATCTTATAATTCTGTGAGCATTGGGCTGGAGGATGCTTTCAATAAAGTATCTAAAAACGCGTGGAGGAATCATTACTGGTCGTGACTAGTATGAACCAGTCTCTGTGTACTGTGCTGAAGCTGGATCTATGTCCGATTATGCCTCTCCACGGATGTAAAGTTCCAGTAGCGATCTTGCACTCCCAGATGGTTTTCTGAGCTGCAGGAGAGGACCTAGAGTTCTAGAATGAAATTCTCGTGGAGGGAGTACTTAGCCACCGTGGTCGAGGGGAAAGTTTCTTAACACAAGTCTTTGCTCAGAGCTGAAACCACACGAGCGTCAGTGCAGTGGGCCCAGCTGGGCAGCTCTGACTTCCGGTGGATTCACCAGCAACCAACTGATCAACTAACCAAGGAACTAATCAATTAATCAATGAATAAATCAACTAGCCAATGAACTAACCAAATAATCAATCAACTAATCAACTAATTAGTGAATAAATCAACTAACCAATAAACTTATCAACTAACCAATGACCTAATGAACTAAGCAATAAAAAAAATCAACTAGCTTATAAACAAATCAACTAACCAATGAACAAATCAACTAACCAATGAACTAATCGATTAACCAATTAACAAATTAACTACCCGATGAACTAAAACAATTAATCAATGAAATAATTAATTGACCAATGAACGAATCAACTAAGCAATCAACAAATCAAGTAACCAAAGAACTGGTCAACTAACTAATGAACTAATCAAATAATCAATTAACTAATCAACTAACCAATGAACTAATCAACTAAACAATGAAATTATGATCTTACCAATGAACTTATTAACTAACCACTGAACTAATCAACTAACCAACCAACTAATAATCTAATCTAACAACTAATCAACTAACCAAATAGGCAAGCTACTAACGAACCAACTAATCACCGAACCAACCAACCAAACAATTATGTAGACACAATACTTAGAAACCAAACATTATGTATGGCATCCATCCATCATGTGACATGCCGATAAGCGTGGGCGATCATGTTTTGCCATCTCACTCGATCATCACAGTCGTGGATCAGCTCCGTGTTTCTGTCTTGATGTACGGCATGCTACGAGTAAAATCATCACGGATTTAGTGCAGCTGAGAACAGATACAAATGTTAACTGTCGTTTGTTGTTTGTCTTTGTATGCAGTTGTATCAATATCAGAGGGTGTTCATTATTTGTGTGCTAGCGAATGCACTAGCTGTAGAGTATATTTTATCACTTGTAATTGTGTTTAAGAAATAATAACCAATTCTACTTCTCACGTTCGCTGATTGACTCATTTGACTTACAGACCGACAGCTCCGACAACGATCTATTATTGCACTGGCATTTATTTCCTGCCATGTCTATTGGTTTATTAAGTACGACAACTGTGTGAACTTTTCTTCTTATTGACTTCCCCTATTGGTAACTGGGAGAAAGCAATGTAACAATAGGAATTGGGTAGCTGGCAGGGAGGCTTCTGGGATGTGGGATAACATCATTTCGTCATTAGGGTTACTTGAACGAACTGATCGATAAAGTCTGCGAAGTCCGAGTGAAAGATGTATGGCGGGAACATACAGGACTTGTAGGTTTGTGATTCAGTACCTAGATTTCTACTTTCACCGGGGTTAATTGTTCGATTACGTTATAGATTAACTCTATACCGACGCAGATTTGGAAAGGTCATTGTAAGATTTATTTGAAATATAGAGTATGAGAGTGTAGGTTTATAGATCTCTTGGAAATAATAAGTATATTTATTTATCTAGCTATCTTACTATCCATTTTTCTGTCTGTCTGTCTGTCTGTCTGTCTGTCTGTCTGTCTGTCTGTCTGTCTGTCTGTCTGTCTGTCTGTCTGTCTGTCTGTCTGTCTGTCTTCTCTCTCTCTCTCTCTCTCTCTCTCTCTCTCTCTCTCTCTCTCTCTCTTCTCTCTCTCTCTCTCTCTCACTCTGTCTATATGTCTGTCGGGTCGGACAAGTCGGTCGGTTTGTCCGTCCGTCGTTCTGTTCGTCGGTCGTTCGGTCGATCGATCGGTCCGTCGGTCGGTCCGTCCGTCCGTCCAGTTCATCGATCCGTTCGTCGGTCTGTCGGTCGGCCGAACGGTCTGTCAGTCCATCCGTCTTTCCATCGGTCCGTCCGTCCCTCCATCCGTCATTCAGAGTCTCGTGGATTCGAAATCAGCCATAATCGATTTGGTAGCAGATGGCTTTGCGCTGATTTAAATAGGATGAGGCGTCAGCAGTCCAGAAAGCAATGGCAAACTTCCGAGCATGACATTACTTACACCTCACGCACAACCAGTCAATATCAAATTAGATTGCAGCGACCTGTAAAGTAAATGCAACTAACCTTTTAAATGCATTATTTAAAAGTGGGTAGAAATTTATTAGTCACTGGATTAACTGTCACAATCTCCCCTCTCTCTCTCTCTCTCTCTCTCTCTCTCTCTCTCTCTCTCTCTCTCTCTCATTTCTCTCTCTCTCTCTCTCTCTCTCTCTCTCTCTCTCTCTCTCTCTCTCTCTCTCTCTCTCTCTCTGAATCACACACATATAAATCGGACGAACATATCCTGAAACTAAGTCTTAAATGCTATTTCAGCATGTTGTGAACTTTTCACTGCAGGAAGTGAAACGAATGCCCAAGCTGTACTCTACTTGCCAATCGCTTGGGCAGCAGCATTTGTCGCTTAGCTCAGATAACCACCCTGGCAGACACCCATTGTGGGACAAATGCCGTTATGATTTTCATTTTTCATGAAGCAATAATCTTCACTTATACATAGACGGGACTCTCTGAATCCGGGTGGTTAGCTTTCTGGCTCGTCTTTCCAAGAAAAATTCTCTATGGATTTGATTTGTCAGTCTGGGTTGACCTCAGATATGGTTTCAGCCAGACGTTAAATCCATTCTCCGTTGGGGATTCACTATGAACTCTGCATTGCTGCTGCATCTTCTGAATGGATTTCATCAACGAGTGGAAAAGGGAACCTCGCTTTAGGAAACGACACAACGCATGATATGCACGGTTAAGCACGCTTACAATTTTTATGGTTCTCTCGGGCCTCTCAGAGGATTCATTGACTCGATCACAGTCTCGTTATGTGACATTTAACGAGACAGTTATATAGGTTTAGGTGTGACGACCAAGTATATGCGGTAGAGCTCGTCTCTTTTTTGTGTACAGTGCCGTGGAGGACATTGATTCACAACTCGTTCACTATGCACTGAACAGATGGCGTTCTGCAAAGGTTATTTCATTGATGTATCACCAACCCCCTTAGTAACACTTGATTGTTAGACATTGATAAGTTAATGTATCGACTGACTGACTGATAGCTATATCGAGTGTGTACATTGACTGATTGTACCGTCTGTGTGCCCAGACTCACTCTTTGGTGCTGTATTTTTTCTGCACATTAATTACTTGGTAATGATGTGTTTGTGAATAAACAGGATTAGCTTGCAGTCTCTATGAATATATGTCTGTCTGTCCGTATGTGTGTCTCTGACTGGCTGTCTATCTATCTCTCTGTCTCTCTATCTATCTATCTATCTCTCCGTGTCTCTATCTATTTCTCTAGCTGTCTAGCTGTTTGTCTGTCTTTCTGTCTGTCTGTCTCGTCTGGTAAAAATGAAGAGAGAGAGAGAGAGAGAGAGAGAGAGAGAGAGAGAGAGAGAGAGAGAGAGAGAGAGAGAGAATATATGTATGAATACATGTTCGTTAGTGTGGTTATGATTGTGAGTGGCTATATGTGTATGTTAGGGAGTGTGTATTTGTAAGCTATTGAATGGGTATATAAATGTGAGAGTTTGTGTAAACGATGTATATAAGTGCATATGTGGGTATATATGCATGTATTTATACCTGTGTGCATGTATATGTGTGTGCCTGTCTGTCTCATAATATTGTAATATGCTTCGTTTATGTTCACAGCATTCACTTGACAATGTTGTTGTTTTGTTATGTAACATGCACAATAGAAACTGGATGTACGAAATTGAGTAGATGGAAGAGCCAAATGTAAGACGGGTCTGCGTGCCTAATTTGTGACATTTTCAAAATAAAGTTCGTTCGTTCGTTCTGTCTCTCTGTGTGGATACCTGTTTTGTCTGTCAGTTTGTTCGTCCATGCATCTATCCGTCCTCCTCTCTGGCTAACTATATATATATATATATATATATATATATTTTACTAATTGTACTAACAAATATGCAGTTGGCATGGAATTCAATTCCATGCCAAAGCAACACAATAGATCTCAGACTGCAGATGCATCGCTGCAGTGAAAAAAAAAACAAATAAAGAATGTTCCGCCAAAAAGATGAGAAGAGATGGAAGTGAAATCAAAATTAAAAAAAAAAAAAAACGCTTTACCTTACACTATTGATGAGATTGCGCACCTATCTTGACAACTGAAGTCAACACAAAAGCAACAAATCCAAACAAAACTTTGAAGAGGACCTCATCGTAATCCCTTAAATACACACACACAAACACATAATAAATCAGTAACCGTCTTTGGATTTGTTACGTACGCTTACGAGGAAGAGTCAATAAGTAAATCACACTTTTCTGTGGGATGGCAGGTAAATGTAGTTGGTGTTTTCTACAGGTGTCATTAGGGACAGCAACATCGAACTTTATATTCCCGTTCGTCAAATGGCGCTAGGTGTCTCATGCGCATGCGCAGCGCATAAACAAAATGGCGACTGTACTTACAGAATATACAACCAAATAGCAATGTGCTTAGTGCGTTTTATTGAGTGCGAAAGGACTGCCTGCAAAGGACATTCGTAAGGAAATGCTTCCTGTTTATACTGGGAAATGTTTGTCCCGTAAAGCGGTGCATAGCTGGATAGAATATTTTTCTCAAGGACGCTCTAAAATTGTTGTTGAAATCCGATCTGGTCGTCCTGTTGAGTTAGCAACAGGAGCATCCGTGCAGCGAGTGGAGGAGATAATTAGAGGTGACAGGCGAATAACGATAGACTCTGTAGCATCCGTAATAGAGTGCTCACATGGTTCAGCATAATGTATGATCAATTCAAATGTAAGAAAGCTCCCCCGATGTGTCTCCACCTTGACGTGGTGGGGGAGCTTGCGTGTCCCATCGACCCCATTTGCTTGCCAATGGATGAAAAACTACATATCGGACAGCTTATGGGATAGGGACCAGACTAAGAGAGACACAACCTGCTGCTCTGCAGGTTAGACTGAGGATAGCAGTCAAAAATTTAAATCAGGTGCACGAAGGCAGAAGTTCTTGGTCCGGACAAAACTCTTAAGGCTCCCTGTCGAGGGCTGTGGCTAAACGCCCCTAAGCCACAAACCCTCAGATCTGAGAGCCGGGCCAATACCCTCCTACCGAAAAACAGAGGCGTGATACTGAGCAAGCTACATGCTCAGGTCTGATACATGTTCGAAGGCTCTCAGCTGGGAGATATGAGAGATTCTCGGATGAGAGGGCCAGGCCGTTTCTCGTTCACTGCTGCACGAAGGTAAGGTGCTGAGCCGGCAGCACATGTAGCCTACCTCGTGAGCGAGTACAAAAAGTCAGAAAAGTGCCCCAGTCGAAGGAAATGGTTACGAAAACTGTCTGTATCTAACTCATAGAGAGTGTAGACAAAAGTGGAAGAACGTCTCAATGACGCGAAATGGAACGCACGGCGAGCGAACCTATTGCGTGGTCTGAAGTCAAAAATAAAAGCTTACCGAGTGGATGTCGCTCGCAGTCTGACCGCTCCTGGTGTGTGCTTGAGCGATCAGTGGCAAGCGAGATTCCCAACACATGGAAGTGAGGAACTAAAGCAGCCATGAGCAGGATGTGGCAACTCCTCGGGTGAGCCCAGTCTCAGAGCAATATGTGCCGGCTCTGCAATTATGGAAGCCTCCTTGGATAGCGAGGGAATGCCCATGGTCTGCCCCTGCCTTCCCTTGAGGGCCGACCGCGATGTCGTTGATCGTTCTATCTTGACCAGCTGAGATGTTGGCGACATCACAACAGTCTAACGTGCCTCGAAACCAGAGGAAGGCTAACCTCATTAAAAAATGCCCGCCGGAGGTCGGAAGTGTCGTCCTACGGGTGGCAAACTAAAAATTGACACTACGCAATTACGTCCGAGTGAAATGTCTCGTCCGAATGTCTCTCGTGCTAGGAACAGCTCTGACTACCTAGTTTCCGAATGCCGCTCTTGTTCGGAACAGCTCTGACTAGGTAGTTTTCCGAATGTCTGTCGTGCCTGGAACAGCTCTGACGGGCGCAATGACAAGCACGTGTCCGAAAACTCGCTGAGTGGATACCGTCTGCAACCCTGTCTGGTTTGTGCGGGAATGGCCCGGGGCAAACGAAATGACCAATATATTGAAGTGAGGATTTAAAGCAGCCATGAGCAGGACGTGAGCCCTCGGTGAGCCCAGAACCAGGGCGCTATGTGTCGGCCCTGCAACTATGGAAGCAGCCTTGGATGGCGGAAAATGCTATGGACTGTCCCTGCCTTCCTTTGAGGGATGACCGTTGTCTTCGACCGTTCAACTTTGGCCAGCTGGGTTGTAGATGGCACCACAAAAGTGAGAGTCTCCCAGGAATGCTACCTGGTCAAAAAAGCACGCCATAGTCGGATGTGTTGGCCTACGGGTTTCGGCCCAAGGGCGCATAACAGACACACCGCAATCACATCTGAAAAAAACACTCCGGATGAACGAAAAGAAGAAGAAGAAATGTAAGAAAGTGTGCTCAAGGTGGGTACTCAGACAATTGAAGGAGAAATACAAAATGAACTGTTTTGGCCTGTCCTTGTATAATCTCTGTCGATACGAAGATGAAAGAAAAGACATGCTGAAAAAGATTGTTACAGAGGACGAATCATTGGTGCACCACTACCAGCCCGAATGAAATCCTGCTTCAATGCAATGGAAACATCCTTCTTCGCCTTGTGCCCAAAAATTCAAGGTTACGCCAACAGCAGGGAAGTTATGCTGACAGTGTTCTGGGATTGTCAAGGAGTCCTTGTAACAGATTTCAAGAAGAAAGGTGGCAATGTGATTTGCTGAAGCGAACTGTTAAGTTTTATCGATGCTTCATGATGCTTCTAGAGGAGTATTGCTTCTTCGTGACAATGCCAGACTACATACAGCTCGATTAACTCAGGAGAAAATTAACCAAGGTGGGACGTTCTGAAACATCCACCTTAACTTAGCCTCTAGCGATTTCCACCTTTTTGGTGCACTGAAAACTCACCTTGGCGGGAGACATTTCACGAATGACGCCGAACTTGAATGTGAAGTGAAAACGTGGTTCAGAAAACAGAGCCCGTAGTTCTATGCAACCGGTTTGGGAGGACTGATAAAACGATGGGATAATTACATCAATGTTGGTGGAAATTATGTTGAAAAATAAAGGGACAAGGTATGAATACAAATAAGCTGATTTCAAGTTGTTATCATATTTAGTTACCCTGGCCACAACGTTGTCTCTCATTGTCAACGCAACTTCCTAACCGTTACAACACCTCGCCTACTGTAAATCCTTTAACGGGTTTCATATTCGATCTCATGACTGGAGTCTTCGGAAACACTAGTGATCCATTTAGTGCGACACATCCGTTTACAAGCAGATAGTGATGCAAATGTGGCGCTCAGATCTGTAGACTCGGCGGCGCCTCATGACTGATCTCTTCATCTCGTTGGGTTGTCAGGCAGCATCCATTACATCACACATTGCCCTTTCCGTTCTGACTATTTCTGGGAGCCGGGCCGTGTGTATAGTTTATTGGGATGTTGTTGAGACATGAGATAACGGCTTTCTGTGTATGCTTGTTGAGATATGGAATAACGGCTGTGTGAGTTTGCCTGTTGAGACATGGAATAACGGCTGTGTGCGTTTGCCTGTTGAGACATGGAATAACGGATGTGTGCGTCTGCTTGTTGAGATATGGAATAACGGCTGTGTGCGTGTGGAGGAATATCAACGGTAGAGTTGATTCAGAAAAACAATGACCGAAATCTGTGGAGAGTCATGCCTACGCCAGTCGGCATGGCACTTGAGTATGATGATGTGTCTGCTTGTTCAGACATTGAATAACGGCTTTGTGTGTGTGCTTGTTGAGACATGGAAAAATGACTATGTGCCTCTGTTTGTTGAAACATGGAATAACGGCTTTGTGTGTGTGCTTGTTGGGATATGGAATAATGGCTGAGTGTGTCTGCTTGTTGAGACATGGAATAACGGCTTTGTGTGTGTGCTTGTTGAGACATGAAAAATGACTGTGTGCCTCTGCTTGTTCGGACATGGAATAACGGCTTTATGCGTCTGTTTGTTGAGACATGGAATAACGGCTGTGTGCGTCGGCTTGTTGGGGTATGGAATAACGGCAGTGCGTCTGCTTGTTCAGACATGGAATAACGGCTGTGACTTGTTGGGGCATGGAATAACGAATCTGTGCGTCTGCATGAGACAGTTGTCCTGATCAATCCCGAGTAGTAGGGATGTTCAGTCGATGTGGATCTGGGATCAATTCAGTTGGTATTCATTTTAGGGTCATTTATTTGTTTTGGTTTTTGTTTGTTTGTTTGTTTGTTTGTTTGTTTGTGTGTGTGTTTACGTCGCCCGCTTTGAGTTCAAGCGTAGTCCATACACTTGCTACTACTTCTAGTGCACTGGACTGACGTTTGCGTGTGGATTAGCTTTCCCTATTACCAGTTTCCCTCGCCATAAGGCGATCTCACTCCGACTTCAGAGGTACTTGTAATTTATTTCCCGAAGTAAAGAAGCGAAGTCCACATTTTAGTCTAATTGACCGATGTAGGGGTTGAACCCGGTACATCGACATCAACCGGATATTTAAGAACGAGTGCCTTATCCATTAGAGTGATTAGACCATGATGACGTCCAATCCAGTTCGGTAATAATGTTAATCCGATACTTTTCAAGTTTCCATAAATTATCTGTGTGAAAGCGCAGCGAGGATGGCCACATGTGTCAAAGATGGTTTTGACACATACTCGTTGCAGCCGGATTTATGTGGTTTTACAATATTGAAACATGCATATTTTATATTATACCTTAACCGAGTCATTTCATAATTCTTCATGTTTTCCCTTTATCCCCAATGGAAGCACAGATCGTCAAAACCTGTGGTTCTCATTCTTTTTTGGTCCATGCACCCCTTCAACATATGTTCAGAATGGCATTCCCCCCCCCCCCCCCACCTATCCTTCGTATGTTCTCCCTTTAAATTCCCCCCTCCCCTTCTCTACACAGTATACGCACAAAGGGAAGCTAAATTTAATAACACACACTATAACAAGTCTAGACATCTACATAAAACGTGATTTGCTGGTCTACGTACGTTACAAAACGAATTTCAGAAAGGGGAGAAGTACAGAACCGTAAATTATGGAGGGAAAAACAACATCAAGTAATAAGTTCGTGTATTAACGCGATCTTGAAATAATCTTAATTCCCCCCCCCCCCCCGAAACCCTAAAATTATACCCTGGGGGGGGGGGGGGACCACAATTGAGAACCACTGGTCTAAATATTACACTCCAAGACGTGTTATCGTTTGCTATCTCGTGCAACTGCCGCATGTCCTTAATATAGTATTTATCGCTGTGTCTAATTATCTTCTCCCTGATGTTAGGTTTTCTCTGTTTTATTTTCTCTGTTGCTTTCAAAGAAATGACGTTCTAATGATACTATATCAGGCTTTCTCGATGTGATTCATATCCAGCCCTCACGTATTTCCTAGCCTCTTAGTTTTTCTGGAAACTCTAGTTACCTGTCTAAGCTATGCAACAGTGAGTGTGACAAAGGAGGAAGAAGAAGGGGGAAGAAGGAGGAGGAAGAAGGAGGAGGAAGATGGAGGAAGAAGAAGCAGGAGTAAGAAGAAGGAGGAAACAGAAGAACGAAGAAGAAGAAGGGTGAAGAAGAAGGAGGAGGAAAAGAAGGAGGAAAAAGAAGGAGGAAAAAGAAGGATGAAGATGAAGGAGGAGGAAAGAGAAGGAGGAAGAAGAAGAAGGAAGAAGAAGGGGGGATAAGAATGAGGAAGAAGAAGGAGGAAGAAGAAGGAGGGGGAATAAGGAGGAAGAAGAAGGAAGAAAAAGAAGAAGGAAGAAGAAGAAAATTGAGGAAAAAGAAGGGGAACAAATAAGGAAGACAAAGAAGGATGAAGAAGAGGGATGAAGAAGAAGGAGGAAGAAGAAGGAGGAGAAAGAAGAAGGAGGAAGAAGAAGCAGAAGGAAGAAGAAGGAGGAAGAAGAAAAGAAACACGAAGGAAGACAAAGGAAGACGAATGAAGACAAGAAGAAGAAGAAGAAGAAGAAGAAGAAGAAGAAAAAGAAGAAGAAGAAGAAGAAGAAGAAGAGGAAGTGTAATGGCCAGACACTCTCCTGTCATTCAAAAGGTGATGGGTTCAATCCGCAGCTGGTCGAATTCGGTTGTTTATTTTTTTTTTCCTTTTCAAAATGATCCCACCAAAAAACAATCCAACCACGTACCCAACCAACCAACCCGTCAACCAACCAACTAACCCTTCAACCAGCCAGCCAACCAACCAGCCAACCAAACCAAACGTCTGCAGACAGACTAGCTCTGTCTGCTTTTATCAACACAAGGGATGAACCCCATGAAAAGCTAGATAATAAATTGCAACACAATATTAGACGTTGCCTCCAATGGGAACGATCGATGGCCGCACGTGACATTAAACACCACATTACGTCACAATGGCACTATAATTCACAAAGGCTAAGAGATAATAGAGTTTGGCCAACACACGAGAATAGAGTCCAGCCTGAATGGACACAGACCGAGTTATTGATGCAGCGGACGTCCAAGAAATAGATAATTTAATGGCATCGTCGAATTCCAACAGAGACAAGGGTGTAGTGCTCATTATAGCGACACGTATTGATTAGCACTTCTAGAAGAAGAAGAAGAAGAGGGAGATCGCTTTAAGGCTTCGGCAGCTGTTGACATTAATTATAGCAACACATTTAAAATAAAAGGAAGATGAATTATCACCATCATGTGCCATGCCTGTAGCCGTGGGGAGGGGGAGAGGGGGAGTCATGTTTTGCCAAATCACACGATCACCAGAGTCGTGGATCACCTCTGTGTTCTTGTCTAGACCATGCCACGTGGTCAAGCATTCAGTTATTTAATTCCTTGCCTTCCCCTTGTTCTTATTCCCTCAACCCTACCAGTTGTCACCAAGTTCTCATGTTTATTTCTTCTGCTTGCTTGCTTGTGTTCGTTGGCTTGAGCTCCAACGCGAAGTCTTGTATGTCGGATGAAGGCATCCTGTTGTCCAACATCAGTGTGATGTCATACCGGACTGAGGTTTGCGTGAGTATCCGTTGTCCCATGTCTGGCTTATTGGTGTGCAGACTGGTAGTTCCTCGCAGTACAGGCAGACACTCTCCGACTTCGGAGGAATCGGCGATCCTACTGACTTTAGCCAGGACCCCGAAGGGACCTGTTGCCCAGGACGCTCGACGAGGACGCGTCAATAGGTCTTGGCCAGTATATAACCCGACACTGGTGCCTTGAAAACACCTCTGCGTCTCTTTGTTTCTTCTGATAATGTACCCCAAAATATGTGACTGTCTACGTCTAATTTCTCTAATCAGTTAGCGGTTTTCATTTGCCTCTTGTTTTACTTGCCCGATGGTGTTTCTGTCTGCGCATTGGCGTTATTGTGCGCCCACTGGTTTTTATGTCTGCTCATTCGTTTTTCTGCCTGTCCATTGGTTTTTCTGCCTGTCCATTGATTTTCAGCCTGTCCCTTGGTGTTTATGTCTGTCCATTAATGTTTCTGTCTGCGCAGTGGTGTTTCTATCTATCCATTCGTGTTTCTGTGTGTCCATTGGTGTTTATGTCTATCCATTTGTGTTTCTGTGTGTCCATTGGTGTTTCTGTCTGTCCAGTGGTATTTCTTTCTGTCTATTGATGTGTCTGTGTGTCCATTGGTGTTTATATCTGTCCATTGGTTTTTCTGTCTATCCATTGGTCTTCCTGTCTGTCCAGACATTCTTCAGGATCGTGTACACTCCTACAGGCGTAGTGGGTTTATGGTGATAGTTCCAGTATCTGCACAAACCAAAAGGCACTAGAATAGTCGACGTGGACAAACTGAAAATAGGTCTCTAGCACTTAAACTTCCGGTGCGCCGACTGTGGAGTGGCGGGATCAACCCCCACACTGGTCACTTGGACTTCAGAGTTGACCTTTCGTGCAGAAAGCAATGATAAACTTCTGAACGTTACACTGTGTGAAAATCAACCCGGGCTTGATGGCTGCGTCCTGCAAATGTCATGCCATTTTGTCAGGCAACAGGCGATGTGAAATGTGATCACTTTCACGCCGGCCGCCTTCACTCCGAAGCTCATGTCATTGTACCCATGTTAGGATCCACCTCGTAGTCCAGATGACGTTAAAAGTCGTTTTCAACGTGACTAGGAGCGGCTGGCGGAGTGGCTAAAATGCTGGATTTTCTTTTGGGAGATCCGGGTTCGAGTCAGTGGTGGAGTCTGTAGGTGGCAACCAAAAAAAAAAAATTTCTAGCGTGCACAGATCGCGGCGACTGCACTAGCCTTAAAATAAGCCTTACGTCTTAAAAGTCGAGAGGATCCACATATGGCTATGTCTATTTCGGCAGAATGGCACGCCGAGAGCATCGAACAAAGCACGAACTCTTTAGCAGGACTCTTTGAGAAAAATGCACTCGTGAACGGGATAAGTCTTTTCTAAAGTGTCGGTTTAAATGAGAGTTTTCAATGTGAATTCAACTTCATGCCCGCCGGGCCTGCAGGCAAGCATATCAACCTTGAGCCCAGGTCTAGTTTAGAAATCTGGCTTATTGCATATTCGAACCCTGAACATTCGGGTTGCTATACCAACATCTTAAGACTTATTAGACATCAACAAGAGCAGGCTGTATAATCCGCTGGCAAATCAACATGTCAAAATTACAAAATTTACCCAGAAAAGACTTTAACCAGTATGTGATTATGAAATACAAATGTTGTTTGTACATCAAGAATGATGATGACCATTCATTTCATCCAGTGGGGTTGAAAGTTTGCAGCTGTGAGTTTTAAGAAGGCTAGTAATACCTATTTATATATGTATTCTTGCCAATATAACAGCGTTCTTGGACCGTGCTCCGATTTTTCTTTTATGATTTATGGGCGGAGACCGGAGTACTTGTTGAGATACCCCTCTGTGCTGATAATCTTTGTTTTGTTTGTCCCGAAGCATTGACCTGCTTTGGGTCGTGATGTGACAGTACAATTACATTTTGTAGGCCTGAAAGCAAGGAGGAAGATGCGGTCAATCTTCCCCTCACTTTGACAAGCGAAAGGCCCAAGATTCGAACCCGCGTAAGACCTTGCCACAATCATTACCGACGCAGTTCGCCATCAACTTCACGATCGCCAGCAATCTTCCTTTACCAAAGTCCAAACTACAAAAGCTTGTTTTTTGTATCCTTTACATGACGTCGCAGTCAACCCTGTCATTTGTAGGCTGTTTGTGATTTCTTGGAAAGTTTATGTTCAATAGTTTTTCATATCTTTCTGAACGACCATTGTGTGGAAACTAACGCAACGCCGCCTTGCTGCCAAATCGCCCGCAGCTGTGTTTCGAACGCGGTATGCGTCCGAAACACCTTCACCACAAAGCGGGTTGTAAAGAAAATCAAAGAAACATAATGCCTAGCTTCAGCGGGGATTCGAACCAGAGCTTCCTTATGTACAGAATCAACAACCATATTCCTTGACCCATCTCCCATGAAAACAGATGGGCCATCTCACTATATGCCACAGCACATTCACCGTCTGGGAATGGTAGCAATGTGTTTGTTACAAAACGCCGTGTGTGTCGTATACATTAACACCGGGGTTAAATACGATAGGCTACCCGCGTGTGTGTTGCTGATTGCTGTGTGTGATGTAAAGTTCATGAAGATTACACGGTATAACGGATGAGGGTGGGTATGATTGATAACAGGGAGTATCAAAAGCAACGGCGGGCGGGTGAGGTATATTGATACTAAATAGTTCAGCCTGGGCGTTATTATGTGTCATGCGGACAGCGCAAGGAGTCACGTTACCTCAGAATTATTGGTTCTTTTTGTCTTTGTTACTTTCAGTCGCTGGTCGCTATTCGTCGCACTATAACAACTTAGCATTTTGCAAGATGGAAAACATACTGACCAATACAAATATATCAATTGCAACGAGAAACAACAGTGATTGAAGTGCTGTATAGAATCTGTACTTTCGTATGTATATGAAGTGTGGACAATGAGCAGACAAGCTGAAAAACATCTGATGGCTGTGTAAATGTGCATTCTGATGAAAATAAAACAGATTACCATACACAGACACACACACACACACACACACACACACACAAAAGAAACAATGAGCACGACCTAGAGGTAACAAATGAAAACTGTAAACTGATTAGAGAAATTAGCCGTAGACAGTCAACATTTTGGACACGTTATGAGAAGAAATAAATTGGAGAACTTGGTGACAACTGGCAGGATTTAGTGAAAAATAACAAAGGGAATGCAGAGAAGTAAATATCTGAATGGTTTGGTCGTGGCATGGTTGAGACAAGAACACATAGCTGTTCCACGATTCTAGTGATCGTGTGAGATGGCGAAACATGAACGCCCACGCTTCTCGGCACGGCACATGATGATGATGATACCAACCCGTTCAGTATCTGTCCCCCATGCTAGCCTCAGTTGTTAAGCAGTTAATCTTTCTGGCCTATGATTTAGATTATGTCATTGTTTGGCACAGGCTGTGTAGTGTTGGTGTGAATATGTTGTTTATTATATGTCGTTTTGCGGACGTAGGTATACTTGGATGTTTCATTATGATAGATAAGCGCATTTGCTTTTTGATATCTGGAACCCGTGAGATGAGATGCTTTAGAAGTGTTGCCAACTTAACTACCCGAGACCGAATAAGACATGTTTCGAGACAGACAGTGGGATCAGCATCTTTTGCCACATAAAATGAAAGGTAGCAGATTACATTATTCGGTCATCTCTTTAGAATGCAACACCATTAACTACCAGAACCGACCCTGCATCGAGGAAGATCCGACACGAGAGCAAGAGAACGCCCGAGAAGACAATGCATTGACGACATCAAAGACAATGTACAATCAAGCTGAATTGCGCAATCCAGTGCCACACATCGGACGCTGGAACGTCAAATGTTCCTCCCTAAGAGGCTTGACGATTAAAGTGGAAGATTGATGATGATGATGATGATGATGATGATGATGCCTGTTTCTGGCTGTTACAAAATTAATCCTGTATCTTTCTTCACACAGCGTCACCACACACTATTAACAGTTGTGTGTGTGTGTGTGTGCGTGTGTGGGTGGATGGGTGGGTGTGTGTGTGTGTGGGTGGGTGGGTGGGTGGGTGGGTGTGTGTGTGTGGGTGTGTGTGGGTGTGGGTGTGCATGTGGCAATAATGTATAAAGAAAAGGTAAGGCAATGAGCCCGTTTCTACACAGTGAGGCCTATTATATATATTTGGTGCTAGCAAACCTTTGATGGATGGGATAGTCATTATATGCCCGTCGCATTTATCTCCCAGAACAATTTCATTTCATGCTTATCATTTTAGACTAGGTAGATCTGGTAAAATTTACTTGCATCATCCTTTACAGGACGTCGCAGTCAACCCCATCAGTGTTTGGCTGACTGTGATTTCTTGGCACGTGTACTTTCAGTAGTTTGCCATTGCTTTCTGAACGACCGGCATTCATATCATTGTATAAAACCAACGCAAGGCGGTTTACTGCCAAATCGCCCTCAATTGTGTTTCCAATGCGATATGCGGGATTACGAATTGCGCCCGTAATGTTTTTGCCACAGAGCCGGCTCTAGTAGATCTAGTAGCCAAAGTTATTTCGGGGGTTTAAGTCCCTGTTGTCATGGCGATTCGAACACATTACCACCGATAGGCAGACAAGCTTACTAGTCACTACACCACCGCGGCTTTCTAAGTAATCATGTCCCTTGTTTACTCTGCATATGTGGTCGATGGAGATGTGGCTGGGGGATGGGTGGTTTGAGGTGTGGGTGGGGAGAGGATGCGTGGGTTAGGATGTGTATGTGGATGGGCTTGGGATGTGTGGGTTGGTGGGGGAATGTTTGTGGGTGGCGAGTGTGTTTTGGTTGGGGGATCAGGTGAGGGCAGTGTGTGTGGGTGGGGGATGTGCGAGAGGGGGATGGGTCGGTTGGTGGGATATGTATGTGTCCCTTGGTGTGCGTGTGTGTGGGTAGGTGGGGGTGTGTGTGTGGGTGGGGTGATGTATGAGTAGGTGACAGATGGACCTCATAACATGGTAATTTGCCTTGTTTATGTATACAACATTCATTTCACAATGTTTATTTTTCTTCCTATGTAAATGTATAATGCTCTTGATGAACGAAAGACGAGTGATTGGAAGGGCCGAATGTAAGACGGGCCTGCGCGCCCAATTTGTGACCCTAATAAAGTTGATTTGATTTGATTTGATTTGATTTGTCTTCTATAAAACGTGCCCATTTCTATCCTTAGCCGAATTGTGAAAAGTCAACATTCTACAGAGAGACTGCGTCTTAGTGGCCCCTGAGTTATTTCTAATGTTGATATTTAGCGTCAAGGGGCAGTTGGTTTGAGGTTGAGGACATATACGTTATGTTTGCCTGGGAGTGTCAGGGTAACTGAGTGTCAAAGTAACTGAACACGATTGCCGGGAAGAAGCTAATGAATATAGATCATTAGTCAGTCAGTCAGTCAGTCAGTGAGTCAGTCAGTCAGTCAGTTAGTTAGTTAGTCGACAGATCATCCTCATTGCACATCAAACTATTCAGTCCATAAGTGATCGGATCCCCTCCTCAGTAAATCCCTCAGCGTGTAGCGGCTCACGACACCAGTTCTATGTTGGTTTATTAATCTTCTATTGCCTATTGCTTCCTACATAGTGTTCTTGTTTGGCCACTCATCTCATCTCATCTCATCATGTTCCTCTTGTACCTTGCGGTGTCGAGGTGAAGTATTAACTTCGTGAGAGTGCCCGATTATGGGCTTCATATATCGATATTCCCATAGACTCTGCTATTCCCTCCGTCCAACGTTTACGTTGTCGGACCCTTCTTCTGTTTCTATCTGGTCTGTACATCATTGCTTGTTGTGGTATGCTGTTGTTTGGCCACAACTCTTTTAATTGCTGTTCTCGCAGTCTGGCCATGGTTGTAGATTCACAGTCATCACTTGGTTTTCCCAAAAGTCTTACTTCTCGTAGAGCATTCAGTATATCTACCTCGTCCATGGCTCGTCCGAACTCCACAGTAGCCTTACCAGCAAGCCGATCAGCTTACTCATTTCCTTGTACACCCGCATGCCCTGGCAGGACAATGAAACTAATCTTTGCCAGCCGTGATCGTTCCTGAGACAGCATCCACTCTCTTCGGATCCACCTCAACTCTATCTTCCTGAGCATACTCATTGATTCTCTAGGAAACATGCATATATCATCATATACATATATCAGCAGTAAAATGCATTGCGGCAATCAATGATGACGAGATCGGTCAGCTTTACTGGAACACAATCGGAAGTGGCAAATGGACGTTGCGGCTAATGACTTCATCAGCATACTCAACAAACACTCACTGATACAACTACAAAGTCAATCTTCATATATATATATATATAGAAAGTGATCTTTGACTAAATAATCAGATGAGAGACACTTGAGAACATCGTAACGACGGGAAATATAAGCGGTATAAGGGGCAGAGACAGACAAAGAAAAGCTGATACTGGATGGCCTAAGAAAATAGCATGGAGGAATACCATCAGCATACTATGTCCAGAAAGTAAGGACCGACATCTATGGAGAGAAATGCACGTCTACGCCACTCTTCACGCATCATGATGATGACTGCCCATGACTCACAGGCATACACAAGATCGGGTGGTATTTGTCTTGTAAAAACTCGTTCTCTGATTTCCATCGGCGGGAGATATGTTACGTAGAAGGCTCGTCGTGTGATCTCATATCACCTTTGCTTTGATTATCCTGTATGTTATATTGATTGATTGATTTGATTGATTAATTTAGAACCGACATCACAGCATTCGGGGCATTCCCATAAGCGCCCCGTCCCCATCCTCAGCAGCTAGTGAAGAGTTCCAACACTAATAGTACCAGTAGCAATCTGATTATATGTCCGTCTCGCCTTTCCTCTGAGCGTCGATCGTCGGCCAGATCCCCTCGTCACTCCTCGCTGCCTCATTCTTACCAGACTATGGTGATCCATTTGCTCCTCCGAGGTGCACGCGTGCTCCCACAAGGCCGCAACCACGTCTGTCTTGTCATGCATCAATACTCCACCAAGTTTTGCCAAGCCAGCCAATCTGTCCGCCTGTTCATTCCCCAGCACACCGGCATGCCCCGGAGAAAAGATCCAGGCGATGCCTGCCACCCGTGACCTCCGAAGCGTGCTTTGTTGTTATAGTCTCGTTACAATTGCTCTGTGGTGGAGGCGTTACGGATGCACTTGGTAATCCAACATACAACATTCGAAGCACACCTACAGGCGATTGGCCAACAGACCGCCTTGCGTTAGTCTTCTAACAATGGTATCATTGCCGGTGGTTCAGAAAGCTATGACAAACTACTGAATGTACACTTGCCAAGAAATTACACACAGCCAAAAATGCCCTGGTTGACAGCGACGTCCTGTAAAGGATATAAAACCTGTTTTTTTTCAACAATGGGTACCAGCCAATTTGCATAACTGTCTGAGAAATGTCTAGAAAGAAAAGGCGAGGAGGAAGGGAAACGGCACCCACACATATTATGCCGTGACCAGAATATATGAAGACATAACATTTCACACCCTACCCGCAGTACCTGCAGTGGGGCTACTGTTATATTCGGGTTACTATTTTTTTCCAAGTGGAGTTATCGTTACTTATCTCAAGTTATCTTGTTGTATATAACTATCAAATGCTACCTATATTCAACGCTACTGTGTGGCTCGGAAGCCTGTACATTGAACAAGCAACTAGAAAGTCGCATAGAAGCCCTGGAGATGTGGATATACAGACGAATAGGTCGTATTTCATGGTAACAAAAACAATCAAATGCAGAGGTCCTAGAAAAACTTGGAATGAAGAGAGAGTTTATGAAAGAATTAAAGAGGAGACAAGTGAAATATTTTGGCCATGTTAAAAGACATGATACTCTTATAAAAACCATACTTCAAGGCAAGGTTGAGGGCAAGCGAGCAAGAGGTAGACAACGATACAAGTGGGAGGATACCATCAAGAGATGGACGAACATCAGCATGACAGAATGTACAGCCAAGGCAAGAGACACAGTGTTGGAGATCCATTGCAGCCACCCTTCATTGCGGAGACGACACCTGATTGATTGATATAACTGTACTTTCTCGGTGTTGTGTTTTCTTCTGTCTTGACTAATCTACCCCTCTAATTTGTTCTGACACAATTCAAAACACGATACCTATCATATAAGATGAGAGTGAATTAAAATAAGAAAAATGAAGTAAAGAAGATCAGGTCTTTGTACTATTTTATTGCGAAAAGGTCACGACAGACTAGATTATAATGTATAAAAAATGTTCTAGAATGATTGGTCCCGCCCCCCCCACTCTCTCTCTCTCTCTCTCTCTCTCTCTCTCTCTCTCTCTCTCTCTCTCCGTGTGTGTGTGACTCTCTGTCTCTCTGTCTCTCTCTTTCTCGCTCATTCTCTCTGTCTCTCTGTCTTTCTCTGAGCATGTTTGTGTGTGTATGTGTGTGTGTGTGTAGATGTGTGTAGATGTGTTTGTGTGTGTGTGTGTGTGTGTGTGGCAAAAGCACCATTATAATGTGACACCTATAACTGTTAGCCAAACTGACACCAACGTACGTAAACAAACAAGACATCAAGTATCTTCATTTCACTAAGAAATGTAGTGAAATGTCTCGATTCTGAAATCACTATATTTTTGATTGAGGTTCTTAACTTGGAGGTCTGAGTGCGAACGAAGAGTAAATTTTCTGAAGTAGACAATTCTTTCACGAATCAACCCATTCTTAGTTATTACAATTATTGATTTTGTTTCCAGAAAATATATTACACTAGCTCCATCTAAGGTCAGCAACACAAATGGTGTAGGCGATCATGCATCTTCATGGCGCCTGTTCTCGGTCACTATATATCTACTTCTATTGTCCGTACACCCTCAGTCGTCAGAATGAATACGTTAAAATATATCAGCAGCCAGCTTGAGCTTGTTGATATCTCCACAGTGTGTGTCCTCAAATGAAGCGGGTCTGGGCCAACATAGTGTTCTCTTTCCTGCATATGTTGAACAATCCTGCAACAAATGTTTGGCACTATTTGTACATTCTTTGTGCTGGTAATCTGTCGGTTTTAGAGCGGTTCTAGTAAGGACAGGCACAGAGAAGAGAACAAACTATTAGGGTTTGAAAACAGCAGATATTACTAGATTACAGGGGATATCAAGAGAAGAGATAACAGCAAACATAGCTTTGTGTATGAACATATTGGGCAAAACACACTTAAGACGACAAATAGAGGAAAATCACTTGAGAAACAGAGACGGCAACGAAGACGACGAGGGCGAAGACGAAGATGACGGCGGCGGCGACAAAAACGACGACGAGGAGGACGAAGACGACGACGACGGCGGCGTGGAAGAAGACGACGACGACGAAAAAGAAGACGACGACATCGGCAGAAAAGGCGACGACGACGGCAAAGGAAACGACGAGAATGAGGAAAAAGAAGTTTTACATATGTTGCGCGTCTTCTTTTGCTGGCTTCAGTGCCACACATCCAGAGTGACGGATCTCTGTTTCTGTGAAGAACTAACGCCGCTTCCCATCCCCTGTCTCTCCCTTGACTCCATTTAACGATCTGTCTCGCGCTTTACGTTATGGCGGAACTACCATAGCCATCTTTAGTCTATTGCCTTGGGTAATATTCTGTCCTCATTTACTTCTTCCAGGTTATTACCATTTGTCTTTATTTTTATCCCGTTTATATTTTGCGTCCAATGAAAGAACCAACGTCTAGATCGCCTCTAGCAGTTTCCCATCATTATTGTTCCATGTCTGTATTTCTGAGCGGTAAAAGGCTACTCGTTGCTTAGGGCCGTGAACACGTTTCACAATTTTCCGACACACCGAGTCGAAGGTTCGAAATCAGGCTGCTGACAATTCCGTAGCAGACCGTCGTGTGTTGATTTCGATAGTATGAGCCAGCAACCGCAGACTCATTCATTCTGTGTGTGCCATGCCGTTAAACGTGGACGTTCATGTTTCGGTGTCTTTCACGATCATCAGATTCGTTGATCAGTTCTGTGTACTTTTCGCGACCATGCCACGTGGCCAAGCCATTTAGATATTTACATCTCTACCTACCTCTTGTTCTTTTCCCCTCAATTTTGGCAGTTGTCACCAATTTCTCTAGTTTATTTCTTCTCTTAATGTATTTCTTGTCGCAAACTGCTGAACGTTAACATTCCCAAGTAAATCACACACAGCGAAAAAAAGATGTTGACATTGAATAAGAAGTGCTGTAAACGACTGCAACTAACAACACAAATCTTCTTCAGGTCCTTGAACCGGAGCAGGCATCGATGATCCTGACTCTCCGCTGCTCTGTATTCTCTTATCTTTTACCTCATTCTGTCCCAGATGGTTTCGTTTAAGAATCTTCTTTCTTGCAGTTAACACAAAAAAAAACCAAGAAAACAAACTATTACGCATCAAATTTTTTGTTTGCGTTCGCTGGCTTTAAAGTCAAGCGTGGAACATATGCGTGCTACTAATTCTAGTGCCCTAGACTGATTTTTGTGGATTAACTTTCTCTAATATTAGTGTTTCTCGCCATCAGACAGACCCGCTCCGACTTCAGAGGTGCTTGTAAATTACGTTCCCGAGTCAAGGACGAGAAGTCAACATTTCATTCCCACTGAACGGTGTTGATGTTGATCCCGCTACTCGGCATCAGTACGCCGGAAGATTAAGAGCGAGCATTCTTAACCATTCTGCCATGATGGCCTCACCTATGAAATATGTTCTAGAAAAATAAAAGAACAGCAGTTGTCACTGTGGTGGTCAGATTTGTGTAGTCTGATTTGACTAAACGTGAAAGTAAAACAGACAAAGCCATATTGAGGACACACGTAGATGAGGCAAAAACACACAATGAATTGTTCGAGGCTAGACGATAAAAATCAAGTTAATGTTGCTTATATTGATATTTGATGAGCAACAGAATACACTGTCGACACATGCCCTTCCATCCATCATGTGCCATGCCGATAAGCGTGGGCGGTCTTGTTTTGCCATCTCACAAGAGTCGTGGATCAGCTCCGTGTTTCTGTCCCGACCATGCCACGTGGCCAAGCCATCCATGCATTTACTTCTTGGTCTTCCCCTTGGTCTCTTCCCTTCGATCTTGCCAGTTGTCACCAAGTTCTCCAATTCATTTCTTCTCATAACATACCCAAAAACATTTCGACTGTCTACGTCTTATGTCTCTAATCAGTTTACGATCTTCATTTGTTTCTTGTAGGAAACTGACTGTCCATATTCTAACTCTCCTGCTTAGTATTCAGTCGAGATCGTTGTCTCTATTCTATTTATTCTGTTACATAAGTAAAGACTCATTTAATAGAGTCAGTGCCAAGCAAAAAGTAGGTTTGGACCAAATAAAAGTGGTTGCCGGGAAAATTGGAAGTAGGGGTCAACCAAAAGTAGATTTGGACCAAACAAAAATATATGCCTGGAAAATTGGAATTAGGGGTCTGTCACAGTTAAGACTTTAAAGTTTTTAATATGGTAGCAGGCATGTTGTATGAAATATCAAATTAAATCAGATTGCTTAGGGAACAATATTGTATCGATATGGTGATTGAGACATTTCACAATGGCAACATTTCGGCGATATGTAAGTCTATGGCAGATGAGTGAAGTTACTTAAGACAACTAATCATCCCATGTCACTTAATCAGTTAAACACATTATGGTGCAATGAGCATACAGATCTGCATTTCTGTAGACTAATATTCTATAGAATAATATTCTATAGAATAATATTCTATAGACAAATTTTCTATAGACTAATATTCTATAGACTAATATTCTATAGACTAATATTCTTTATGTTTTCGCATGCATCCACGGTGGACAAACATTTGCAGCGCGAATTGGCCTTATCAGCCACACTCGCCACCGCCATGGGATGTATTTATTAAGCCTTTTTGAAGCACAATGTACTAAACTATCGTCTGTCAAGACGGAAAGGTGCCAATGCCAATATTCTATAGAATAATATTCTATAGACTAATATTCTATAGACTAATATTCTATAGTCTAATACTATTCTATAGACTAATCACCAATCAGTTTTTGATGTTGTCAGTATCATGGTGACCACCATTACTTTCTAAGACATTTCTTGCCCAGATCAACTGTACAAATCCGAATCCACCGCAATGTAGATCGAGCCCATGATCACCAGGTGGGAAGGCGAGTATCCAGCCACAACGTTACCGCGGCTCCCATTCTTTCAAATCATCACATTTCTTCACGTTGCTGTGATCAATAGCATCTGCTGCTGCCAATATCTCGGAGCTTATTTTCTTCTGTGTTCAGATTATTCTCCACATTCTTCTGAAAAATCCGGCACTCTCACGTCTTTAATTTCCGCTTGTCATAAATTGGGTAAATAAATGCGCAATATATCAGCATCATGTGCCATGCCGAGAAGCGTGAACGGGTATGGTTCGCAATTTCACACGATCTCTGGAATCTTGGGTCATGTCGGTGTTCTTGTCTCGATTATGTCATGTAGACAAGCCATCTTGATCGTTAGATCGTTGATCTCTGTCGGCCTCCTGCTCCTTTCCCATCAGCCTTGTCAGTTGTCACTAAGTTTTCCAGTGTATCTCTCCTCTCAATGTATCAAAAATAATCTTATCTGTCTTCGCTAATTTCTCGAATCATTTTCCATGACATTATGGACATTTGTGAAGAAGATAGTATATCATTGAGTTCCTTCTTGGCAGTGACCTCACTTGTCAGTAACAGTAGCCACAGTCTCCAGAAACAGATCTTTGCCTTTCATAGTGAAACTTGAGACCATGGCCTAGAACTACATGACGGATGCTCTCCAGGTCTTTCCACAACACCAGCACTTAAGGCTTCGCGTGACCCATCAAGGTTCTCAGTTATCTCCTTCTCAACTTAATGAATCAATCAGTTGTTGTATTTACAATGAAGGTTGGTTGCAATGATCTACAGCACTGTCTCTCGCCTTAGACTGTTCGTCCATCCCTACATGTTATCTTTCCACTTGTATCGTTGTCTGCCGCTTGCTCGCTTGCCTTCAACCTTACTCTCAAAAATGGGTTTCATAAGAGTGTTATGTATTTTAATGTGGCCGGAATATTCTAGTTTTTTTTAATTGCGTATCCCTTACAGGACGTTGCAGTCAACACCAGCATTTTGGGCTGCTGTTGATGTACTAGGCAAGTGTTACGTTCAGTAGTTTGCCATTGCTTTCTGAACGACCGGCCCCTATACCTTTTTCGAAAAAACCAGCACCGCCGTGTTTCGAACCCGGGTATACGGGCTCACAAACCGCGTTCGCAAGCCCTTAGCCACAGAGACCGGTCTAGTAGCTTCATTTTATTTTTCATCAACTCTTTTCGTTCCCAGCTTTTCAACAACTTCTGTGTTTTATTATTTTTGTTAGCATTAAATTCGACATATTCTTCTGAGTATCCACATCTCCAGGGTCCTGCTCAAATGGTATTGCTTAATATGTATGTTATTATATAAGTCAGGTCTTAGTCAGATATGAGTGAGCTAACGTATGACAGTAGACGGTATTACATGATTTTTGTTCGCGCCGAGTTTTAGGCGGCGCTCACCAAACCCGGCACCTCACATTTTGCCAACGACTTCGGGAGGAGTGAAATCGGGAGAGTACAAGCCTTACCCTAGGGCAAGGAAATGTGGCCTAAAGACCAAATGTTATGGCAGGGCAGGCTAGGCCCTATGCCTTGGTCGGTAACTGGTCTAGAATGGAACCTGCGACAGTCGGTCAGTTAGAGTAATGCTTTGCTGATCCGGCAGCGTATGAGGCTTGCGTTGTTCCAGGCGTATTGGTGTTACCTTTCCTCTGGAGTAAACTAGGCAATCTGAGAGAGGGATCATGCTGCATGGGCAACACATGATCTCTACAATTCAGCCCAGGATTGTGTTACGGAGAGGTTTTTATGCCTAGTTTTTAATACACAATAAGTATGGCCTGTCAAGATGGGAAAGTGCCAGTATATTTAATATATATGTTACTGTGTATTCACTCGGCTAGTCTTTCTTTTGCAGTACACCCTTTCATTCTGTGTCTAAATGAAATGTCAGTAAGGTGTCACGTGATGCAGTGATAACATAATTGTATAACACCTAACAAGCAAGTCTGATTGTAGGTGTGGGTGTAACTTTGTGTCCATTCATTGCAGATCCTGATATTGGCTGTGTGGTATGAGACTTTTAAATATTCTAGACCTCGGCATAACAAGCTGTGGTGATCAGTTCTCTTCCTGCTCAATTTTTATTTCCACACAATGTTTAGAAAGTTCTCGAAAGTTATCCGGTATCTTTTTCGTGTGCATGGGTCAATCCTAAAACAGCATTTGTTGGTAAAGAATGATGCCACTAATGGAGCCCCAAAATGCAGAGATAGTCACAGAAGTAGTGTTCTCTACTTAGAAGAATACTAATTTCCTTTAGTATACACTTCTTTTATTTGGTGATGTCAAGTTCGAATAAGAAAGAACTCTACAACACAATATTCCTACCAACTCTATGCCATTAATGACAAACCTGGGCAATGACAAAAAAAGATTACAAAATCACAACAGAATTGACATTCTTGAGAAGAATAATCAATGTATCAAGAAGAGAGAAAATCAGAAATGAATAAATCCAGACTAAAGAGGGGTTTTAGCTGCGTTAGATATTATTAGAAGGAGCAAGTCAAATGGTTTGACCATGTAACTAGGTTACCAACTAATAGTATACCAAAACAAGATCAAATGAAAGCCAAAGAAGAGGTCGACCACGTAAACGATGGACAGAGGGAATAGCATAGTCCATGGGAATATCGATACATGAAGCCCATAAACGGGCACTCTCCCGCTGTTTGTAATTCACTTCGACACCGCAAGGCACAAGGGGAACATGATGAGATGAGATGAGAGGTTCGCATACTGGTGTAGCCATTATATATCTTCAAAACAATGTATACCCTTAGTGAATTTAAACATATGAGCCACAGACAATATGTTGCACGATTTAATGCTTGGCATATATCTCTATATCTACATACTGCAAAGTCATATCGCATTTAAAATGAATAAATTAATAATAGTGAAACAATTAAAACACAAAGTTACAGGTATTGTTCGAATGTGGAACATCTGTTATTCCCACGGTAATTTCACATATACAGTGAACTCTTTCTGTTTGCACACAACATCCTGGAATCACCTGATTGCTAACTATTCACTAAATTTGAGCAATCGTTTATTTTATTTATTCACGCTATATCCGCATTTTGTTAGTGTCAATGTCCTAAAGACCTAGGGAATAACACTCGGGTTCAGAAAGGCAACAAACTCCATTGTATATTGAAAATCTAATTTATTATCAGTCATGTAGCGAAGAATGGTTTCGCAGTGAATTACAATATCACAGGAGTTCGTAGTACATTAACAAATCAATCATACACATAACCATTACAGCATAACTCTATCAAACTATCTCATAATCAACAATCTCTAAATACTACTTAGATTCTGTATATCTCGTCCCCCTTAAACTAAACCCTGCTTCTTGTCCGCTGTCCAGTGTTCGTCTGCCCTTCGACGTGCGTCGGGCGGACACGGAGTGTGACTCTGTGTGACTCCCTTCGAGCTTCTCGTGGAAGTGGTCCCTGCACGCTAGTTCCACCTGTGACAACGAAGCAGTAGGCAAACTGACCCCTCGTTCTCGAAGGCTCGAGATTGTTCGGGCACTCGAGCTGTCGCACTTACTTCCCTTCTTGGGGTTTCAGTCTTGGTGTTATATCCCTTCTATAAATCCCCTGTATCTTGATGTCTCATATCTACTTCATATGAGACCTTGACAGTTAGAGGTTGAGATATCGACGATGACGGCGTTTCATATTTATAGCCTTTCTACAGCTCGGGAATTCTTTTATAATATATCTTATGTTTTAAATATTTTTAGGGAGAGAGGGTGGTGGTGGTGGCGATGGCGAAAAGGGGGAGGGGGGGGGGGGATTTATGTTGTAATCTCTACATCTTAGCCTTACTTATATGAGTGCCGACCAATACCTTGGAATGTAATTATCTTGTTGGTAGAGCACTAAGATCTGGACATGGAAGAGCCTGGCTCGCAGACAACATTGTGTCCAGGAAACCTGCAAACGCTGGCCACACTGATCGGCACAGTTGTTTAGAAAGACACCAGTAATGAAAGAAAGACACCAGTAACGAAAGAAAGACACCAGTAATGAAAGAAAGACACCAGTAACGAAAGAAAGACACCAGTAATTAAAGAAAGACACCAGTAACGAAAGAAAGACACCAGTAATGAAAGAAAGACACCAGTAACGAAAGAAAGACACCAGTAATGAAAGAAAGACACCAGTAATGAAAAACATGGTTCCTGGATGAAGAAGCTAGGATCCATCAGAACGATTGTCTACACCGAAGGGTAAAGACACCTTTGACGTCATCAGGCACGAAGGAAGGGGAATTAACAATAAACAAGAAAGCCACGTTCTGGAGAGGACCTACCATCGTTATCGTCATCATCGCAATCTCACACGATCACCAGAGTCGTGAATCAGCTCTGTGTTCCCTTAACCATGCCACGTGGCCAAGCCATCCAGGTATTTACCTCTCAACCCTCCCCTTCTTATCTTCCCCTTAGTCTTGAGAGCTGTCACCAAGTTCTACTGTTAGTTTCTTCTCTTTTTTTCTCATATCCTATTTACAGGACATCGCAGTCAACACCAGCACTGCTATTGTTGATGTCTTGGAAAGTTTACGTTCAGTTGTTTGCCATTGCTTTCTGAACGACCGGCTGCCATACCAACACGTATAAACCAGCGTGACACGTTCTGTTGTCAAATCGGTCGCAGCTGCGTTTCGAACGTATGTAAGCGGAATTACGAACCGCGTCCGTAACGTCTTTGCCGCGGAGACCGGCATTTCTTTTCATAACGTGCTAAAATAATCTGGACTGTCTACGTATAATTTATCTAATGAATTTACTGTTTTCACTTGTGTCTCCTCATAAGGACGAAATACATTAGTATATCAGTCAGAGCTGCAGCGGAGGTGTTATAAACGCAGTTCGTAACACAGCTGTGGAAGATTTGGAAGCAAACCCCCTGTCGCTGGTTTTCACACAATGATATGATTGTTGGTCGTTCAGAAACAATGACAAACTACTGAACGCAAACTAGTCAAGAAATTACAAACAGCCAACAAATTTTGGAGTTGACTGCGGCCTCGTGTACAGGATCTGCAACAATCTTTAATATCAGGCTAACCGTCGAAAATTTGTGGGATAGGGATTAGTGATGACAACTCCTCGACATATCACGTCGATTGATCGAAATAAGCTGCAGGCGATTTGAGAACATGTCTTTTTGCGTTTATTTTTACTCTATGAGCATCAGCCGTTTAGAAAGCATGCAAACTACTCAACATTAAATTGCCTAGTAAATCAGACAGAGCCAATAAATGTTGGGGTTAATTACAACGCCCTGTAAAGGACACGCAACTAACTTTTATCAGGCTAATTATAGCTTTGAATGAGGCCAGCACGTAAGGGAGATAATTTCCAGTGGCTTCCATTTGTTTGAAGTCACAGAGTGATAACCATCATGCTCATACGTATTTCAGCAGTTAATGACGTAATGCCACCACTTTCTGGCTATTCACTTTGGAGTAATATTACACAAGAATGTAAAGTTATGTCAATGGAGTTCACAGGTCTGCACATAAACTAGATTAACATATTATGAGTTGGGACTGTCCCGATTGCATTGATGTCTATTCTCTAATTCATTAATATTCATAGTCAGAAATTTATATGACTACTAACTTCTTTTTTTTTAAATTCGCATATCCTTTACAAGACATCGCTGTCATCAGCAGCATCTTTCAGCTGTCTGTTGATTTCTTGGCAAGATTACGCTCAGTAGTTTGCCATTGCTTTCTGAGCGGCCGGCTCAGTTATCCCGCAAGTCACCAGCTGGGGTAGAACCGCTCCCAGATCTCGCCCGCTACGAGACTGCGTGATAAACGGGATTACGGAGAAAGTATTGTAACCCCTCGGCCAGAGAGACCGGCGACTACTAACTGCTGCTAACAATATCTACATAATATGTCAATACTAACTAGTCAGACTGTTAACAATATATACTGTCAGGATCTTCTATTCGGCTCGTTGGCTAACACATGTGAGACAGTACAAGTACAACGTAATTCGACGTAAGACATAGCAACACAGGTTCAATGGATTTATTACCACATTAAATACATAACAATAGTTACAGCAATGTACAACATATAACTCACAACCACAATACAGCTCATAGGTCTGACGCTCACGATATCAGTCGTTCAGCTCACAACCACGGAGATTCACACAAACGCCTTGCTCTCGACACACACGTCCGTTCAGATGTCCAGTCCCAGCTTGGTCTGAGATTAACACACACACTGTCCACTGCCTCTCGTGGGGTCACGTGGCTTTGCGTGCGTCTGTCGTCAGCGCTGGTCGCGTGTCAGGTAAGAATCTCGCCAGCCGACAACTCTTGTCCGCCGGGTGCCGTAACGATGTTGCTGCACACTTAGGCTCTGACATTCTCCCCGGGTACTTCAATGAAAGATGCCATCTTTCATTCATGATGTATGTATATACTGGGGTAGTGTTAATTTCATGTCAGAGACTACTCTTTCCCAGTGTTATGCATGAAAATACATATAAGGCATAGAAATATATACACAAAAAATGTAAGTTGTATTGACATGACAAATGAAGTACAATTTTTAACACAATTCAGGTTTCATCCCCCTGATGCCTGGTTACCTTCATTGCAATAATACCCAGTCAGATCAGTAGCACCAGCTTCACGCATCTACCTCCCAGCTATTTGAAAAAAAAGTAATAATATGATTGTTTTGCAACAACCATCTAGCCAGACTGAAATACGGCTTTGTATTCGTCGTATTAAACACTTAAACTCTGCCCTCATTTGGCCAGGAGCTCTTATGTTGGTTTGCAATGTTGGCAGCTCTATGACATGCTTGGTGGACGCCTACCTGTTGTGCCAAACCTTTGAGCAACAAAATGTCTATCTATACAATACACATTAATGAATATGTTTCAAATTATGGCCCTTGATGTAATTCACAAATGCAAGGGAAGTAATTTTGACATTTAAGAAATTCCATACATTACAATAATTATTTAATTTCTTAGCGTCATTGCTTGACGTTTCTTCATATTAACGAGAAAAAGTCGGTAATATGAATACATTAATCAAGATATAATTCTAAGATTACACTAATCAAAATAAATAAGTACCCAATTGGTATATTATATTTTATAGATTCGAAAGGATTTTACAAGTGTCATAAATTTTTGGAAATTTGTACATAGTCTGCTAATTATGTTATACTTTTTAAATTATACCGGAAATGCACACGAAACGAAAAATTTGGTTGATGTTACATTTTCTGAACACAAATGATCCGGTTTTATTTCGGAACGGATAGTAGAATGTTCTCACAGTTCGTGTCTGATGTTATAGTATGACAACGGATTATGATGGAATGTTCTTATTTCCGATGTGTTCACACGTCGAACGATTTGGATCACATTCGCTGTAGAGGTGATGTAGGAGTCAATGTTCGGTCCACATTTGCACATGTTAAAATATCACGGTGAAAAAAAATCACCCACAAATGTCACAATGGTAAAGTTCGCTTTTGATAATTGGTTAAGCGTTTGTGACACTGTTGTTGGTGTCTATATACAATTAATATCGTTCTCATTCTAACACACACTACACAATTATACTACACTCATTACATGACTTGATTAAAATAAGTATATTATACATGTCGGTCTCCAAACCGTATCACAATTTTGATTATTGACCTTACACAGTAGGTGAATGGAAAAAAAATTCACTCATTGGTGGCTGTGTTGGGCTGAGTGTAATATTACACAGTGCACTCAGACATTGCTTACTGGGTCTGTCGGACAACGGGACAAAAGGTCGGCGATTGTATTCATTCTGCCGGGAATATGGCGAACTTCAAAACTGAAATTCTGAAGCTTCAAGGACCAGCGAGCAATCATGTTATTTGATGGTACTGTGGAATTGATATACCTTAATGGACTGTTGTCAGTTTCGATGATAAAGTGACGTCCTAGAAGATATCTGGACAGCTTTGTTACACTTTCTACTAAGGACAATGCCTCTAATTGCGGAATGGACCAGGCCCGCTCTCGGGGTCTTAGTTTTCTTGATAGAAAACAAACGGGATGCAGGATGCCGTTGTATTCCTGCAATAGGACTGCACCGATCGCAATGGAGCTAGCATCTGTTCTCAATCTGAAAGGTAAACGAATGTTGGGCAATTTAAGGATGAGATTAGGTGTATTCTTATCAGAAAAGTGTGCCAAAACTTTATCAAATGCATTTCGTAGGCATTCATCGTTTACAACTTTTTCGGGTTTATTCTTGGTTAGTAAGTTAGAAAAAACCTCAGTCAGTTCTGAAAAATCAGGAATAAAGTTTCTATAATAATTAATAAGTCCCAACAAACTGCGGACTTGTTTCTTATTTGTTGGAAGTGACAGTTTTAGAATTTTGGAGACAATTTTGTTGTCTGTCATGACAAAGCCATTGGATATTCTGTACCCCAAAAATGATATCTCTTGGTAAGCCATGCTCACCTTTGAAGGCTTCACTGTTAGTCAGTGCTGTCTGATACTAGGTAGAAGTAGTAGAACGTCCTGTCCAGGTGTCAATGTTATAGTTCCGTCGTTGTCTCTGTATGGACACAGATGTCGTCAGCATAGTGAATGATATTAGGAATGTCAGATAGGAGGAGTCGTATAGCAGACAAGGCCTGTCTGGAGTTACTGGATCTAAGGATATAAAGTGGGTTACGGTTAAAATCTTCCAAAAGGATTTTCAAATTTCATGTTGAGATCATTTTGAGTGCTATCTCCAAACCTGCACTCGTACATGTGTGTATACATTCAATAGTTCAAACAATAATAATACACCATGTATAGTTGTGAAATGTAATCGTGCATGTTTGTATGATCTTTTGCAATTTGTGTATATTTTCCACAATATGTAGGGTAATTTGTTGCTGATTTTTGTCAGTAATTCCACCGACTGATGTTTTACATTGTTCAGCATAGGTATTCGTATGCGTTGATTTAACATAGAGCTTATGAGTGGCAGTAACAAAATTTGGTTCAACAGTAATGACATAAGTAACAAAGTCTGCTGGTTTGTCATGAGTAATATCATCTGTGTTGTGTCATGATGATGTGGAAATATAACTGTTTGTGAAGACATTTGTTTTGTATTTACAATCAGTAGTGCAAGTATAACTATCCACTGTGTGCACTTGGTTATGTGTGTAGTTAACAGAGAGTATAGGAGGTATAGTATATACCATGATGATTTGTGATCTTTCCTCGCTGTTGTGAACTGTTTGTTTTCTGCACCTTTTTCTTTGTGCTGATACACACCAGTTTCTGTTTCTTCTTGTTCTGAGATGGTAATCACGTTGGTATGGTGTGGTATCTTGGTCTGTTCATCATGTTGTTGTATGATGAGTGGGGTAGTTAAGGCAGTATTTGTTGTGGTGTTAACTTTTTGCCTCTGTGTGAGTTTTGGACTCTGTGTAGTCTGTCACATTTAATACATTTCCAATTAATAAATCACAACATGGATTGTCTAATAAAGCACAAGTTACTCTGCCTGATAGGAAAGGTGATTTTATATTGGCCCATGCCATGGGATATTTCTCTACTGTCCCTGAAACAGTTTTGCAATAGATGTACTCATCTAGGTAGTCTTTAGGATCAGCTAAGGTCTTTCGAAGACCGATAAGACAGGACCCTGTGTCGCGTACACATGTGCATACTGTGTCATTGATGTAACCTTTATGGAATGTTAATTTTCCTAATGACAGTTTTGAGGTTTTGTTCAATTCCTCACTTTCTTGTTGAGCATTGACCTCTTTATATAAAGAATGAGGTTGAGTGATGTTAACAACATTATTACAATATGGTACAAAGTCTGGTGTTGTCTTCATGTCTGTGATGTTCACTTTTCTTACGTTCTTTGCTGAACTGCATTTTGAGTCTATTGCCAAGTTAGCTTCCTCATTGGCAATAGGGACGGCGTGCCCGCATGTTAAGGTACCATTTTCATTGAAGGTATTACAGACAGTACATTTGTTAGCACTAAATACATCACAAGCCTGTGCTGCATGTACAGGATGTTTTTCTGGATTTTCGTCTTCTGACGCTTGAGCTATCGAACAAGGCGGCATTGGCTTTGTTGGTCATATGCCTGCCTCTACAATCCATACGATAGTGACCGTAAGCCTTGCAGAGAAAACATTTACGTGCACTTTTGAACGATTTACGTTCTATGTCTTGTCTGTTTACCATATTTTGCAAGTATGTTAGGTACCCTGGGTTTTTATCGCACATCTCGTTCAAATGGTGAGACAATTTACAGTGAGTGCATTGTCTAACTCTATCAGAGGTAGGCCTGTGTGGTTTTTGCCTACTATAGTTGTTCTCATAGTTGGCTGCTGCTACCCAGTTACTGTCAGTAGCTTCAGTGGCAAAACACTGTTTATTTGCCGTATAATAGGCCGACCCACGTCTTTCCATTTCTTCCACACTTGTGCATTCATTCTCCTGCAAGAACTTAGAAAAAGATGATGGGATAGAAGAAATAACTTTATCTCGAATGATGAGATCTTCTAATTTATCATAATTTTTGTTAATTTTGGCTGATGAAGTCCATTTGCTGAAAATGTCTCGGACTAAACAGAGGTAGTCAGAGAACGTTTGAGTTGATTTTGGACTCAGTTTACTGAATTGTTCTCTGTACCCTGCTTCATCTAACATGAAATGTGCCATTATTTTAGATTTAATGTAATGGTACTCTTTTCTGAGGTCTTTGGGGATGGTTTCAATGACTTTCAGAGGTTCCCCAGATAGACTCCTCATATATAAAATATTCCATTCCGAAAGTGGAACTTGGTAATGTTCCATTAAGGTCTCAAAATTTTGGGTAAAGGCTGCTATGCAGTCACCCGAGGTATAGTTACGAACGATACCTTGGTACTTCTTATACTGGTTTTCTTTTTCCAGTCTTTCAGATTTCTTTGACTCTTTATTTATTGCAGTCTCAGTGTCGAGTTGTTTTATTTTCAACTGTAATTCAAGTTCTTCCCTCTTACTCTGAGCTGCTATTTCTGCTTTCTTAAGTTCACTGTCTATCTCAGCTTGCTTTAATGCTGTTTCTGCCTCTACTTGTTTGGCAGCTTTTTCAATCTCTGCCTGTTTCAAGGCTGTTTCTGCCTCAGCTTGCTTGGCAGCCATTTCTGACTGTTTCAAAGCTGTTTCCATCTCTGCTTGTTTTAGAGCTCTTTCTGCTGCTCTTTCATCGCGTTCGGCAGCTTTTTCCTGAACAAGTAGGTATTCTGCGTATTTGTTCTCACTCCACTTTGTTAACTCATCACCTTGTAACTTTAATTTCAAGCCCATATCGATGAAATCAAACAATGACGACATGATGGAGAAAATATGTCAATGAAAATCAATCACACACAATATGTTGTAAATGATTAGTAGAAAAATAACTTACAATTGATTTGACTATACGATGCGTGCCCACTAATGCATACGTAAAGTTAAAGTGAAGAAAAATATACTCAAGTGCCCTTGGATATGGTGACGAAAGGTTGGGCAATCGGGCTAGAAAACTGTAGGGTCGTACTTCAGAACCACTAATGACCTCTACGGCAGGGTTATGGATGGTACGCAAAAACCTGCTTTGTTTTTGGAGAGAAATAAGTTAGCGTGTGTTTGTTGGTGTGTGCCTGCAAGTCACTAAGTGTTGATTAGGTTTGAATGGCGTTGAGTATAATTGTATGTCGTAAATTTGTCGTCAACAGTGTTTCTTTCAACAGAAGTTACACTCTTTCCAAAACTCTTTGCGTTCCACAAACTCAATACACAAAAACAATCTATCTGTATTTGAACACTCAATAACATTGATGACACATCACTTACATCAAGATGACATTCAGTAAGGACAAAGACATCAAGTTTACAAGATGGCGACAAGGTCAAAATGGTGGCAAAATCACAATGTTGACAAGGTCAAACGATGACAATTTTCACAGATCACAAATGTTTAACACGTTTACAGGATCAAACAATATGTACTGTACATTTACTAATGATCTTAAACATATTTAGACAATGTAGTAATGGATCACACTGAGACTTTTCCGATCACATGTACATCACTATAACCTTGACAAATTTTACAAGTACAAGAATTATAGTTTTAAATCACAAAGACTGAACAACACACGTCTAAATATATTAGGTTCTTAAATAAAGACGAGCAACCCACGTCCACACATGTCAGGATCTTCTATTCGGCTCGTTGGCTAACACATGTGAGACAGTACAAGTACAACGTAATTCGACGTAAGACATAGCAACACAAGTTCAATGGATTTATTACCACATTAAATACATAACAATAGTTACAGCAATGTACAACATATAACTCACAACCACAATACAGCTCATAGGTCTGACGCTCACGATATCAGTCGTTCAGCTCACAACCACGGAGATTCACACAAACGCCTTGCTCTCGACACACACGTCCGTTCAGATGTCCAGTCCCAGCTTGGTCTGAGATTAACACACACACTGTCCACTGCCTCTCGTGGGGTCACGTGGCTTTGCGTGCGTCTGTCGTCAGCGCTGGTCGCGTATCAGGTAAGAATCTCGCCAGCCGACAACTCTTGTCCGCCGGGTGCCGTAACGATGTTGCTGCACACTTAGGCTCTGACATATACACACTATATCTCTGCGAACAGGGGAGCGGGCGGCCGAGTGGCCAAGAGTGTCAGGTTCTCATTCGGGAGACCCGGGCTCGAATCCTCGGTAAGGTGTGGATTTGTTTCTGTCTGGGGTAAAAACAAAATCCTAACCTGCACAGTTTGCGGCGAATGCACTAGCTAGGGGGCCTTTAATGTCTCAGGTTCAAGACTAAATAGTTGACACTGCTAAATAATTGACACTGTTAAATATTTGACAACGCTAATTATTTATCAACGCTAAATATTTGACAGTGCTAAATATTTGACAATGATCATATTTGACATTGCTAATTATCTGACAATGTTAAATAATTGACACTGTTAAATATTTGACAAAGCTAATTATTGGTCGCCTGCTCCCTGGCCGAGAAGTTAGCAGCTTTCTCCGTTAACCCCGAATACTCTCGTGGTTGACGTGCGCGCTTGAGAATTAGAAGTGGTTCGAGTCGCGCCAGTGACTTATGAGAATATGGAGCCGGTCGCTCAGAAAGTCGTGGCGTGCTGATGAGCGTAATCTAGCCTAGGAATCAACATACAGCTGAACGATGCTTGTGTTGAGCGCAATATCCTGAAACAGGATGGAAACGCGGGAAAAAAAAATATTTGTCAACGCTAAATATTTGACAGTGCTAAATATTTGACAATGCTCATATTTGTCAACGCTAAATATTTGACAGTGCTAAATATTTGACAATGCTCATATTTGACATTGCTAAATATTTGGCGACGCTAAATATTTGCCACTGCTCATATTTGACAATGCTAATTATCTGACAATGTTCAATATTTGACAATGCTAAATATTTCATCATCATCATCATCATCATCATCTTCCACTTCTGCCGTCAAGCGGCGTGGGGAGGAATAATTTGCGTTCCAGCGCCGGGTGGACGGCACTGGGTAGTGTCATTCCGTGTGGTTGTACAATGTCTCTGATGTCGTCAATCCATTTTCTTCTTGGACGTCCTCGTGGTCTCGTCGCAGATGATCTTTGATGTAAGGCCAGTGATGGTAGTTGCTGATGTTGCATTCTAACGACATGGCCAAACCACTTGATCTTCTGTCTTTCAATAAATGTGGCACAAGGTGTTGATCCCACAGTCTGTGTGATAGTAGCATTTCTTACTCGGTCTCGGATTGTTAAGTTGGCAGCTCTCCTCAGGCATCTCATTTCGCAGGTGTTATTTTGCGAAGGTGTGATTTGGATAAAGTCCAGGTTTGAGATTGGTAGCATAGGGTTGGTGTGAATATGCTGTTTATTATCTGTCGTTTTGCGGACATGGGTATGTTTGGATGCTTCAGTAAGGGTGATAGTTGATATGTAAGTGCACTAGCTTTTTGACATCTGATTTCAATTTCTCTGTTCAATCTGCCATCTTCTGTGATCATACTTCCATCATGCTAAATATTTGACATAGCTAACTATTTGATCATGCTAAATATTTGACAATGCTAAATATTTTCCAAAGCTAACTATTAGACAAAGCTAAATATTTGACAATGCTAAATATTTGACAATGCTAAATATTTGACAATGCTAAGAAAGCATGGTTGCATGTTTGGTTGCAATGTTGCAGCTTAGTTTTCTTGTCAACTTTACGTTCAGTAGTTTGCCATTGCTTTCCGTACGTGGAATTAAAGTTTACTTCCAACTTAATGCCGGTGTATGAATTAAACCCCCATAGCACAATCAGCGCACCAAACGTTTAGGGGCAAACTCTCTTGTCCTTTCAACCACGTCAAGTGTAATGTTAGAAAAAATGTTCTTGTTATTAACATGGAATCTAATGACATCACTTAATTTATATCACCCGTTTTTCTATTGCAGACAGTACATCAAGATTCGTGTTGTGGACGATGAGGAGTACGAGAAAGCAGAGCAGTTCTCCCTGGTCTTGGACGAGCCTCAGTTGGTCAGACTAGGTAAGTCTTTGGTGTTGTGTGCCTGGTGTTTGATTCTCTATGTCTGGTCTCTCGTGTTGTGTATTTGGTGTTCCCTTCTTGTTGTTGTTGTTGTTGTTGTTGTTGTTGTGTTGTTGTTGTTGTTGTTGTTGTTGTTGTTGTTGTTTTCCACTTATGACGTTAGGACGTCGTGGGGAAGGATTATTGAAGTTCCAGGACCTGTGACTAGAACCTTTCCTACAATTGCCTCCGTGATTAATTGGCATGTTTCTAGGATCAAGCAAATTGCCTAACGGTTTGCCAGACCTGTCATTGGTTCCTTACCCACTTGACCCTTGTTTTGTTTTCCTTGTTGGTTAAAGATAACTTTCATTGAGCAAAGATATTTCCATAGCTGCTCCAGTATACTCCCATTCATCACATATGGAGAATGTCAGCCCTGTGCACTAGATCCGCAGCATCGGCGAGATTACAAATCTATGTATACCAGAATCAACATTGTTAAAAATAACTGTCATTACTGTCTATGGTAGGTTGTGGTGCATGAAAAGGGGAGGGAGGGGGGGGGTCTTGAGCTTGAGGAATTAAGAGCATCTAGCTAGTGCAGTCACCGTGAACTGTACAGGTTAGAGTACCCCGAAGGGCGCCGGGTATTAGAACAGCTAGGTTAAACACTATTCAGAATCAATATGTCTTAATATATTCGTTGTATAGAAAGTTTTTGCTATAGTCTGTTTACTTTTGTCTGCCCGAATATAAAATTTCCTATCTCAGTAACCAACTGAGGAAAAATGATGAGATTTAGCATATAACCTTATCATTATGTCCACCCAACAAAACAATTTTTGTTCTGGAGATTGTACAGCAGATTTCAAAGTTTGTTTATATGCGGTATATAATTTACGGGTCGGGTCAGAGATGATGTGCACATTATTAAATGTATTACGTCTTCACGCGGAAACATTATCGCTGAATAGTTAATTTATTCGTGGGACATGGGATTGACCTTATGACAAGAGCCTCGCGTGGTGGAACGGAGCATTACTATAAAACAAGATTGTTAGCGAGAAATCACTAGTTTTTCACCAAAACATCAAAGAAATGTCGCCGCTTTCCATGATTTAAGTTGCTTTTGGACCTATCTAAGACATATTCCTTGGGTGGGAGTAAATATAAGACGGCAGGAAAAATTTCATAACGATACCACAGACAGTTTTCAAAATAATTGATCGTGAATGAAGGCATTCATTTTTGGACAGACTATAATATTGAAAGTCAGCCTCGGTAAGGGTCTATTCGGCATGCTTATTTATGGCAACTTCCAACTGACGTAGCATTGTTGACGTGTGCAACGTGCTAACTAATCTGGTCAAGACTATTCAGAATGTGTCAATTCAATGTGTCTTAATATTTTCTTTGCATAGCATTGTTGATGTGTGCAACGTGCTAACTAGTCCTCTGAATGTTCATCAAAAGTCAAACGGGGCAAGAGTTCCGACCCGCCACCGCAGAGACAGTCAGTTATTATACTATCCTGTTCTTGTTTTGTAAAACCCCCAAAAAGTCCACATTAAGGATCGAACATGTGCTGCTCATGTTAGGGACTGGATGTCTAAAGCCAGGGGTTTACAGCGAGAGGAGCGACTTGCATCCGGTTTTATACTGTAAGGGTCAGTCTCTTTCCGGAGGGCGGCCTGTCGAAAGCCTGGCACAAAGCAAGAACGTCATAGCTCCAGCGACAACTCCCACCGGGGGTTGGGGGGGGGGGGTGCCTCCTAGAATACTGCACTTGTGAATCGAACGGCTGAGCTCGGAATCAAACCCACAACCTTTGGAGGACGAGGCAGGTGGCTTAAGCACTTCATCAAGGACACGGGAAGTTGTATCCTCTAACTCACTGCGTTACACACAGGTAGTTAGTTGAGTCAACATGTGTCTATCCTTTCTGTATTCATCCCTCTTTCCCGAGTCATGTATCTACGTCAGAAAGAGAAGTATTGTCAACGTGCTCATAAGGAACAAACGAATTAAAAGAACTTTATTTTCAAGGGGTTAAGAATGCAGGCCCGTCTAACATTCTGCCCTTCGTCTCTTTCTTTCATACATTATTTCAGTCATGTATCACTTATAAGACTAACCCAGAACTATAATATAAATAAGTATATTATATAGGCACAGGGAATGTGCATAACTCATTGCTACACAACTCACTAATATTAATTATTGATGTGGTAATTGCCATTAGCTATGCGAGACATAGTGTACTACCACCATTAGGACATTGACTGTTATTCTATGGCTTTATTCTTCTTATTATTATTATTATTATTATTATTATTATTATTATTATTATTATTATTATTATTACTTTTATTATTATTAACGGGAAATCTATTCTGTACTGAGATACTGTTGAAATAGTTTGCGATTGTATGTAAGAAATCGCATAATGATCTAGGTTTAGTCTGCTATTGACGGCGTCTGTAGCTAAGACGTAGTTAACACAGTTTAATCCCGATATATCGGGTTCGATCAACAGCGAGTGAATCGTGAACAGATCCCTTTCCGTCGATTTCCCCTTGGCATTAGTGCCGCCTGGTTGGAAATCAATGGCCGCCTTTTCGGAAATCAATGGCCATCTACGGGACGTAAAATTGTCTTGAAATTTACACACAGCCAAAGCAGGCTGGGCTTGATAGCAATGTCGTGCACATGACACGTAAATGGCATTTTAACTGTTATTCCGTCCATCTTAATGTGTGTTGAGTGTTGATGAAGATTGTGTCGCCGCAACGTCTTTTATCTTCAGTGATTATGTTTTGTAAAGCTGCATTACTTAGAGTACTTTTTATATTGCTTCTGTTCATTTTCAGCTGTACATTATGCAGGCCGGCTTCGTGGCTTAGAGGTTATGACTTTTCTCCGTAATCTCGTATACTCTCGTCGGTACACGTGATGACGGTTCAACTCAGCAGTGGTTTCGAATCGCATCGGTAACTTACGGGGTATGGTGAGCCGGCCGCTCAGAAAGCAATGACCGCAAACTACTGAGCCGTAATCTTGCCAAGAGATCAACATACAGCTGAAAGATGCTGGTGTGACAGCTAAGTCCTCTGTAAAGGATATGCTAAAAAAAAAAAAAAAAAAATTATATATATATATATATTATATCATATATATATATATATATATGTATATATAGCCGGATCCATGGCCGAGGGGTTAGCAGCTTTCTCCGCTAAACCCGAATACTCTCGTCACGTGACGCGACGGAATTAGCAGTGGTTCATAATCGCAAAAGTGACTTATGAGAGTATGGAGCCGGTCGCTCAGAAAGTCGTGGCGTGCTGATGAGCGTAATCTAGCCTAGGATCAACATACAGCTGAAAGATGCTGGTGTTGACCGCAATATCTGAAACAGGATGGAAACGCGGGAAAAAAAAAAAAAAAAAAAAAATATGTGTATATATATATATATATATATATATATATATATGTGTGTGTGTGTGTGTGTGTGTGTGTGTGTGTGTGTGTGTGTGTGCGTGCGTGCGTGTGTGAGTGTGTGTGTGTGTATGCTCGCCTAGGTGCATGTGTTCATGCAGAGTTGTCCATGTAGTTGTATCTACATGAGGTGGTTGACTTTATGCCCGACGAAAGCTTTAGAAGCAACGTCCATTTAGTTACTTATGATAATGTTCTAGCAAATCTTACCTATTCTAATCCTCGCTTGTTTGTTCATTCATTCATTGGTTCCCAGTCTCAGACAATCGCCAGTCTTCCGCCAAGTTTCTGATCCTGTCCACAGTCCGTCACGTGGACAAATCGTCCAGCTATTTATCACTTCAGATCTAGCAGTTATGTATTTGCTTATCTCTTCATCTTTACATACAGCTATTTATCTGTTGTTCTTTTGTCTTTTCTTAAACAAGTAATGTAGACATGTTTGGTCATATCCAGTGTCTAGTGAGTCAATACTCATTCAATTTTATTTTTACAACTTAGTGTGTGTGTGTATGTGTGTGTATGTGTGTGTGTGTACTTATATGTGTCTGTGTCTGGGTGGGTGTGTCTGTGTGTGCTTGTGTGTTGGTGTGTGAGTGTTTGTGTGTGTGTGTGATAGTGGGTGTAAGTGTGTGTGAATGCGTGTGTAAGTCTGTGTATTTGTGTATGTGAGTGTGTGTGATGTCTCTATCATTGTTTAGTCTTCTATTAATTATTTCACCGTTTTTTATTCGGAAATGGAGTATATTTTGTTCTTGTTGCTTATCTAGTACCTTTATGACAAAATGCAACATCAGTTATTATCTTTACATAATGTATTCCTAACTCAGTCTTCATATTTCTGGGTAGCAGAGTAGTGCCAAACCAGTGGTAGTGTGTTCAAATCCCTGCCCCATCCCTAAGGATCTCAGCATGGCCGAATGGATCAAAACAAGCGTTCTTAAACATCCGGTGTACTGATACCTACACTGGATAGTCGAGCTAAAATGTTGACTTCTCGTCCTGGACCTCGAGACATAAATTATAAGTACCTCTGAAGTCGGAGTAGGTTTGCCTGATGGCGAGGAAAAGCTAATTCACACGTAAAATTATGTCTAATGCACTAAAGGTATTAGCCCGTGTATGGACTACACTTTAGTTCATAACGAGCGAGCGCCGGAAAAAAATCCCCTAACTGGACACGCGTGCGAACTTGATAGCGGACTGCGCTGATAGTGCTATGCTATTTGTCGAACGATGTTTTGATGCTTGAGCTCGTCGCCTGCGAAAGTGAAAGAAAGATTGGCCACTTATTCCTCCGTGTATTCAGTTCTACAAAATGTGATGGGTTATATCACACAACCGACAGATACATAGAGGGGATCTCATTCTGGACATATTTCAGATCTCAGTCGTTACAGATGGTGGTTATTCCACTCGTGTGCTACCAGAACATTCATTGGTGCCTGCTTCTAATAGTGGGAATAACATGGTATGACATAACCACCAATGTAGATTTCATAGAAAGAACTAAACACATTTCAGTGAACCGAGAGGTGAAGAAAATACGTTGACTAGATGGGACACATACTGAGAAAACCTGAGGACAATACAGCCAGACATTCTCCTGTCTGAAAACAACAAGGCAAACAAATAGAGTGAGACCTAAAACACTCGGAGAAGGGAATACCAGAGATGAATAATATTGGGATAACATAGGGGGGTCACCAGGAGATATCATGATAGAATGATTTGGTGTGGTTTGGTTTAGGGCTTATACCCCAATATGGAGGATAGGCGGTTGAGCTGTTAAGGTCTTTATAGTGTGTATGCTTTTGGCTACGGTTTTCTTACACATTTTCCTAATGTTTGACTGGTTGTGCATGGTTCCGTCGCCCTGCTACTGAGTTGAATGCATGGTTCCGTCGCCCTGCTACTGAGTTGAGTGCATGGTTCCGTCGCCCTGCTACTGAGTTGAGTGCGTGGAGAGACACTGTGAGCTGGGAATTTCGTAGGGTGTGTTATTACATCTGTCCGCGGTTGTTTGTAGCGTGAACTGCATGTTCAGAAAATGGCGGCCTACCGGTCAATGAAATAACTGCGTTACCTTATGTAGTAATGTGTGGTTGGTGGTTTTCTAGTGACTGCCGCATTCATCGACAATAAACTGTAATTTTTGTGGCAGACGTTTGTGACGGCATTCTGGCAGCATTAAAAAAAGTCGCTTAAAAGTCGACAGGGTCGACTTCATTGCACCGGGTTTTACCCCATATGGCTCGGTCTCTTTCCGCATCGCGGAAAGCGTCGCACAAAGCACGAGCTCCGTAGCTTTTAGCGACGACCCACAGGAGTCTCCGAAACATTTAACTCTTAAACCGAAGGGTACGGCCCGGAATCTAACCCACAACCTTCCGAGTACGAGTCAAACGGCTTGACCACTTTGCCACAGAGACTCCCGATTCTGGCAGCAGCATTATACATAGTATATCCATGTCCGGGTTGTTTATTTGTCGAGACTCCTGTCTGCTCCACTTTTCACATGGGGCACTGAGGAGCATTTTGTGTGATATTCAATGACACAGGAATGGAGCATTATATGGCGACCCTTTGACATGAAGTTAGAACCGCGACTAACTAATTAGCTAACTAACTAACTAACTAACTAACTAACTAACTAACTAACTAACTAGTAAACTAACTAACTTCTTAACTATCTAACTAATAAACTAACTAACTAACTGAAAAACTAACTAACTAACTAACTAACCCCAGTGGAAGATAAAGGACAGAAGGGATCACTGTAACCGGTTAGAGGACTGGTATGAGCCTGGATACCTCTTGATGTCGAACACTGTAAGTATAACATCCAATCAATGATGAACACGTCTACACAGAGCTTAGTGAGATTTGTTTGTAGCCTGATTTGGCTTTGGAAGATGAAAGTCAGAAGCAGGAGTAGAAGACAAAGAAGAGGCAGATGTGTAAAAGAATAGCAACAACAAGAGGGAGAGGCTGATTGGGAGGAGGCGATCGTGGTGGTGGAGTGTAAGAATATGGAGGAGGCGGAGGAGGAGGAGGAGGAAGAGGAAGAGGAGGAGGAGGCTGATGCGGATGCTGATGCACAAGACGAAGAAGAAGAAGTAATCTTAATTCCCCTGTAATATTTCATCAGACATATTCGTGTTTGGTTTATTAGTTTGTTTTTACAATAAACATTTATCTTCAAAGAGACTATACTTTTCTGGTGTTTTCCTTCATGTTTCACCTGTAATCTATTCATAATATTATTCATAGATGTTATGTCCTTGGTTTGTTATTCATATTTTAGATGTTTTATATTCACATGTGTCATGTTTGTATTGATATCACATCCATCATTCTCATGTAATTTATACAGAGCTGTCAATTACTTGTTTAATTATGATTAATCTCCTATGCCTCATTATAATTATCTTTTATTTCTGCATCCCTTCTTTATTTTCATTGTAAATAGCAAACAACACTGTTAAATTGTGTATGAGTTCGTCTTCCTTTCTATAGGCAATGACGTGTAGTTTTGATGATCATGTCTGACCACAGCCTTCTCGTGTGCTGCCAAGTATTTCTTATTTCTGACGTGATGTTCCTTCATGCTATGATGTCAAACTGTCCTGTATCTTCTCTCTCGTGTACTGCCCAGTTGTTCTTATTTCTGACGTGATGTTCTCCCATGCCATAATGTCAAACTGTCATGTATCTTCTCTCTCGTGTGCTGCCAAGTATTTCTTATTTCTGACGTGATGTTCCCTCATGCATGCTGTCAAACTGTCCTGTATCTTCTCTCTCTGTGCTGCCCAATTTTTTCTTATTTCTGATGTGATGTTCCCCCATGCTATGCTGTCAAACTGTCCCTTATCTTCTCTCTTGTGTACTGCCCAATTGTTCTTATTTCTGACGTGATGTTCCCCCATGTCATGATGCCAAACTGTCCAACAACTTCTCTCTTGTTCTCTCCTGTGCTCATCCTAAAATATAATTATGTTAGGCAGGGTATCCGAGGTAAATATTGTTGTGTATCGGTCACCTGTGTCAACATCATCATCACCATCATCAACATCATCAACATCATCATCAACAACATCAGCTAGTGCCCTGTCAACAGTCGTGGGTGACCATACTTCACCACATCTACACCATATACCAAGTGATGTGATAACACCTTTCTATACCACCGCAAACAATCTGCCAAGAATATTGTCCAACACTCATCCTCTATCTATCTTTCCATAAATCTGCCTCTTCCGTGCCATGATAACAGACTATCAAGAATCTGTTTTATCGGCCATTGTGTATCTCTCTGTCCAATGATTTTTCCATTTATATAAACACCCGGTGTCTTCATGTACCATTAGACAGTATCGCTTGCTTCTGTAACAACCCATAACTTGAAAGCAGAGCAGAAGTTACAGATATAGAGTTTTGTGAATGAATACTCCATGAAGTACACCAGGAATTGTGTAGGAACATGTCCACAACTCTTGACAACATTGATCACGCTCGTGTATTAGGTGCTTCAGAGTTTGCGCGATTTGTTATACTCATCTACAAACCTAGTTATATCGTGCAATTTACTTACGCTAATACATATCATAGTCGGTGGATGGAGCTGGCGAGCACCCTGCAGTTGTTGATTACGGTCTAAAGTTTCACGACTGTAGTCAGAGGATCTCTTTATAGATACAACATTTACGTTAATCGATAGACCAGTGTGGTCATTGCCGACGGGGAAACAATGACATTCTTTATAGATACTCAAAATTTCATGATTCACCAAATATCTGAATAACTTGCTCACATTGCATAATCGAAACAAGAACACAAACATGATACAAGATACTGATTATCCCGTGGAATGGCGAACTAAGACCGCCCACGTTTATCGGCATGGCGCATGATAATGATGATGCGATTAAAAGTGGTTCAGTTTCCTAGTCATGGCCCTGTTTTTGATCTAGCTGTCTTCGATGTTCAGATCTTGTCTCATCTCATCATGTTCCTCTTGTACCTTGCGGTGTCGAGGTGAAGTATAAACAGCGGAAGAGTGCCCGCTTATGGGCTTCATGTATCGATATTCCCTTTGACTCTGCTATTCCCCGCGTCCATCGTTTACGTGGTCGGGATCTTCCTCTGCTCTCATATTAATTTTTTTGATCCACTGGAGTTCTAAGTATTTTTCTGTAACATTTACATTCCCAATAACATTACCCAATGAATAGACTAAATCATTGTTACACTAGAAGAAAATGACAGGGTATGAGGCAGGCAACGAATTAATTGTTATACCTGAACCACTTTAAAAAAATAACTTCTTGGCCTTTATCAGACTGTTTACGTAGTCATATTGCTTAACCTTAGTTCAGAAAGAGAAGAGAAACAAGGCTAGAATGTAAAGTTCAGGTAAATAGGATATATTTGTGATTGTGCTTTTATTGTATTTGTTTTATTTTCACTATCGATACGGAAACACGATAACCTAACCAGGAAACTTGATTCCAATCTCGGAATTTGATTAAGCTATATGTTTGTTTTTGTGAATTTACCTAAGACAAGACGTGTTATCTGAGCCAACAATATTTTTTTTCCCTTACGGAACGAGTGTAAACTGTATTATAATTACTGAAAACAATATGTGTTTTACTACTACTACTGCTGGCACCTTGCCATCTTAACAGAAGATAATTTGTTACATTGTGCTTTAAACAAACACATAACAACTACACTATATTGCGGTAGCGAATGTAACTGATCAGACCAATTCGCGCGGTAAGACCAGGGATGGAGTTATAGCTCTCCATAGCACAAAGTCTGGGCTGAATAGTAGAGACCATGTGTTGCCTATGTAGCATGATCCCTCTCTCGGCCTGTCTAGTTTACTCCAGAGGAAAGGTAACACCAATACATCTGGAACAAGACAAACTGCAGAAACTGCTGGATCAGCAAAGCAATAATGTCAGTCTGTCGGAGTTTCGATTCTAGACTAGTGGCCGACAAAGAATTAGGGCCTGGTCTGCTCTGCAATGATATTTAGTCTTTATTTGTGTTCTCAAGCCTAAATCAATACGGAAGATAAATAACTGCTGTGGGATTTATAGCTTCATGAAATTTATATTATTATGTAAAGGTCAACACAAACATATATTTATTTGTTGTTTCTCTTCTAGTAGATGCCGGTAATGTTCAACTTCATTATAGGTGACCTTAATATAAACATAGTTAGCACCAACATGACAGAAACAATCACACACACGTTTCATCAAGATTCCCTCGTGATTTCGGGCCCGTGGGTTTACTAGAATTTACTGCATATCTCTCTCTCTCTCTCTCTCTCTCTCTCTCTCTCTCTCTCTCTCTCTCTCTCTCTCTCTCTCTCGCTCTCTCTCTCTCTCTCTCTCTTTCGCTCTCTCTCTCGCTTTCGCTCTCTCTCTCTCGCTCTCTCTCTTCATCCTCTCGATCTCTTCCCCCTCTCCCCCTCTCTCTCTTCCTCTCTCTCTCTCTGTCTCTCCCTCTCTCTCCCTCTCGCTCTGTAATTTTCACACACATTTATCTGTTTATTCATCCATCTAGGGGTCCGTGTATCCATACATCCATTCAAACATTCAGTGATCCAATCATCCATCAGTCAGTCCATTCATACAACAATCTATTCATTTATCCATCAATGCATCTACCCCTCCTTGAGCATCTCCATCCATCTAACAGTCTATTCATTTATTTATCCATCTATTTGTCCATCATCTTAAATATATATTAATTTATCTATTTATGTATCCATTAATAAATTATCCTTTTATGCATCCACATACCCATCCATCTAACGATCTGCCCATTTACTCATCCATTCATCCAGGGACACATCAGCCTAATCTTTCGTCTAACAATCTATTCATTTTTTCCATCCATCCATACATCCTTCCATCCAACAACTTATCCATTCATCCATCCATCTAACAATATATTTGTTTATTCATCCACTCATCCATCTAATAATCTCCACATTAGTCCATCCTTACATCCAACATCCTACTCATTTATCCATCCATCCATATAACAATCTACCCTTTTAGCAATTCATTCATCAATCCATTTAACAATCTACCTATTTATTCATCGATCCATCCATCTATCAGTGTCTCCATCCATCTAACAATGATCCCATCCATCTATCCATCCATCCATCAGCCTCTGCACCAATTTAACAACCTACCCATTTATCCATCCATCCATTCATCCAAAACATCTGCTCATTTATCCATCCAACCATCCATCTAATAATCTACCCATTTATCCATCCGTCCATCCATCCATCTAACAATCTAGCAATTTATCCATCCATCCATGCATGTCTTTAGCTGTCTATCTATCTCTCATTTCGCCTAATTGATTCACTCACCATACACCTGTCTGTTAGTCTGCCGGTAAGTATGTCTGCCTCCATGTATGCCCTATTTCCTCTTGTCTGTCTCTCTTTCCGCCTTCCTGAAACACTCACCCATCTGTCTGTCTGTCTGTCTGTATGTCTGTCTGTCTGTCTGTCTGTCTGTCTGTCTGTCTGTCTGTCTGTTCTTCTGTCTGTCTGCCTGTTTAATGTTCACTGAATAACCAATTCACCTTTTTTAACCCTCTTTCTCTTTGTTTAAAGCTCTCTCTCTCTCTCTCTCTCTCTCTCTCTCTCTCTCTCTGTCTGTCTGTCTGTCTATCTGTCTGTCTCTCTCTCTCTCTCTCTATCTATCTATCTATCTATCTATCTATCTATCTATCTATCTATCTATCTATCTCCCAGTCTCGTTATTTCCCTCATTTCCATAATTTTCTTTTCTCCCTATTGTTTGTGTTATCTCTTCTCCTCCTCCCAGCTTTTCCACAATATTTCATTCAGCCCACCCCTCACTACCTCCCTTTTCTCAGTTCACCCACATTTGTTGGGTTAATTCCCTTATTTCCATACTGAGATCGCCCATGTCTGCACGGAGGTGAAACATATAAAGCATACCCGTCCCTGCAGACACACGCCTTTTTATACCACATTCCGGTGTTATCTATGTCTAGGCTGAAACAGGATTCTCTGCTACTGATCCGGAAATCGATCTGTCGTTTAACCCTTTTGTAGTGAATGGTTTGCGCCGGCATCCTGGCAGATTGAGCTGCAACTATTTATGTCTGCTGAATTATTCATTACATCAGTTTCTGTGTTTCAGCAAATATTATAAACTGTTGATTATTTGTGCGAGGGAAAGGGATGTCTTCATTACAATTTGTGGCTAGTTTTCCCATTGTGATTATAATCCAGCAAAGAGGAGCAGCGTTCTGTTATTCCTATTTTGATAAGTGAAGGGGTGAATTTGATGCAAGTCAAAAGTGGGGCGGTCATTTTTTTTAAAAAGGCCCTTATGGCGTCTCCGAGTTGATCTGTACCATGATGTCATGTGCTTAATACTCTAGACACCCTTAACAACAATATTGAAGGATTAAAAGACAATGGCATGTTATTGTTAATTCTATCATTTTTATCACACTTGTAATGTGTTCATTTGAAGCCCCCTCGTACAAGGCAAACAATAATAATATACGCAACAGCAGATTAATTATTAAAATATGAGACAGCAGAGCGGTTTTGGGGAGACATGATGCGCAATGTCTTCTTCTTTCCTGAGTCAGTAGGAGATTAACCAATATATGACAAATAGTAGTAAGTAAGTGTAAGTGGCACCTTGCCGTATTTACAGACGAAAATATGTGGATTGGAACTAGAGCTAGAATGCCATCGCACAATGTCTGGGCTTGTTTTCAGAGACCATGTGTTGCCCATGCAGCATGATCCCTCTCTCGACCTTGCCTTGTTTACTCCAGAAGAAAGGATAACCAGTACGTCTAGAACAAGCTAGGCTGCAGATGCTGCCGGCTCAGCATCACACCTCCAAGAGCAGGATGTGAGTAACGGCCAGGCCCTCGCATCTGGGGGATTTGACTTAGAGGCGTTCAGCCATATTCCTTAACTGAGTGCCTCAAACCAAGTGTTTGGGCTTGTATGAGCGTGTACTTTTGTCAAACTCATGCTCCCTCTCGGGAATTTAACCCTGATTCCCGATGTATTATCACAATAAATTTCTTCAACTGAAAATCTTAATTGTATTTTGTTGCTGTGTGTATATTCTGAGAAGGTAAAGAACAAATGTATCATGTTTCCATGTAATCACCATTGTATCCTATGCAAGTCCTCAAGCACCGATAACGTGTTTGGATTCCTGTAGAAAAAAAAAGTGGTGAGGTGACTCAATACACGGTGTGCTAAACCCGGTTGTGAACAATCACAGAAGTCACGCCACTTTGAAGCTTCCGACTCCACTCACACACTAGCTTGACTGACAGCCGTCCATCACCATGCCTTACCAGCCATTTTAGAACTCACGTCTGTAAACTTTCAACCCTACTGGATGAAATGAATGGTCATCATCATTCTTAATGGACAAACACCACCTTACTGGACCTGCATTTTTATAGGTTTCATCCCTTCACTGATTAAAATTTAAAAATAAAAAAAAAACTGATAACAGAAAGCTGCTCCTCTTTGGTGCGTGTCAAAAGTGTGGCGGCCATCTTTAAGCTGTTCTAAAGACGTCACAGTGTTCGTCTGCACCGTGGTATCACTGTTTAACTCTTTTGACATCCTCAACGTCAATATTAACAGGTTACAAGACGATGGCATGGTTATTGTAATTTCTATCCCTTTCAAGGTTTCACTTGGCCGTTTCACTTAAAGCCTCCTTGTAATTTAGGCTTTCCACAGTCATCTGTCTAAATATTCCTTTACTTCTTTTGCCATACACTTCTCCATATGAGGCTAATTCCGCAATTCTTTGTCTTCTGTTGACATCATCATCTTCATCATCATCATCCCAGTTGGCGTAGGCGTCCATGTTTCTCCGTAGATCTCTGTGTTTGGTGTCCTCTCTTGACATGGACAGTAACATTTATTTCCCTTGTATAGTTTTCATTCGCTGTCTAGCAACACGTGCCGCGGGTAATAACCTCAGCGAGACCTGTGCTGCTTTTGTGATTGAGATTTGTATTATACCTGCATGGGAATGATGTTGTTGCAGAGGTTTGGTAGCTACGTAGGAAGGGTGCCCGTACTGTTGTTGTGAAGGAACTTCGGATTATATCTACAACGAAAGGATATCTGTACTGCTTGTGTGATCGATGTTTGGATTATATCTACATCGAAAGGATACCCGTGCTACTGTTGCGATGGAGGTTTGGATTATATCTAGAGCGAAAGGATACATGTGCTACTGTTGTGATTGAGGGATGGATAATATGTACATGGAAACGGTGTCTATGTTGCTGTTGTGATGGTTTGGATTATATCGACACATCTAAGAAATGCTCACGTGTGGGAGCAGGGTTAACGGAGTTAGCACGCTTGCCTGCATGTCCAGTGGCCATGAGATCGAATTAACATCGCCGGTTTTTATTTTTGTTTTCTGCTTTTGCTCGCTTTCAACTCAAGGGTAGTCTATACACGTGCTGTGAAATCTAGTACACTGGTCTGATTATGGATTAGCTTTCCCGACTATCACTGTCCCTCGCACTCAGGCAAACCCACTTTTACTTCTGAGGTACTTGTAATTTACGTCCCCAGGTCAAAGACGAGAAGTCAAAATTTTATTCCAACTAACCGGTGTAGGGGCTGAACCCGCTAGCTGGTCCCACATGTTGTACATGTTGTACAACATTCATTTGACAATGTTGTTTTCCTATGTGAATGTATCATGCACTATTGATGAACAAAAGATGAGTGATTGGAAGAGCCGATTGTAAGACGGGCCTGCGTGTCCAATTTGTTACCTTATGAAGATAAAGTTAGTTAGTTTGTTTGTTTGTTTGTTTGTTTGTTTGTTTGTTTGTTTGTTTGTTTATTTGCCGAGCCACTGTAAAACGGAAATATCGTGGAAAGTAAACATATCTAGAATACTATTGTCTAGATCACCTCTTGAATGCCCATAGGTCTATTATAGATCAAGCTAGAACAATATGTCTAATACGCATATTTTGTGTGTGCCGCTTACTCATGGTAGCTGTGGCTAGCACGCTTGCATGCCGTCCCAGAAGTCTCGGGTTCCAATTTTCACCGGATATTTTTAATTGAACTTACCGTACAAATAGACCCGCCGTCTAGGGAAGTTAAACTGACTTAAAGTCTTGAAAAAGTCTTGTCATCCCTCGAATGCCGATTGGTCTGCAAATATGTGGGACAAGCACCATATACCAAACCCCATGAAGATTTGTAAGACAGGGTCCGGCTCTGAAATGTTGTACCACTATTGCTTAATCTTAACTGGTTAAAGGATAATACATCGCTAAATGGGACCTCCCTCTTGGACAGAAGGATCGCTAAACTAGGGTTGTTTGTTTTGTTTCCTGGTATATTATGCGATGTTAATATACAGTGAACAGAAATTTACAATATAATACTTGTTTATTTGATTGAGTATTATTATCTTTGTTCCAAACCTACTGTTTGTTTTGCGCTGAATTAGTTAAACTAACCAGGAACTCTTCACTGTTTTTGCTGTTTCCGGTTTCAGTTTCATATATGCTTTGTGATGTCGGAGCATTCAGAATAGGGCACTATAAATCTATCTGATAGAAGCGACCCAGACGCCTAGGAACAAAACAAGACAATGTATCACTGTTGGTAGACAAGACATGATAATAAACTTTATTTAAGGATTTCCAATGCAATCCTTCTTCAAGAGTCTCTCGGGGAATATCACATGTCTCATTTCCCATCGCGATCCCATCTGTTGTTTGCTTCCTACTCGCTGTTGGCTCTCGTCCAAATGGCAGGATAACAATACTTCAAAAACACAGGGTTTCACGTTTGTCAAGAAAAGGGTATAGCCATTTAACTACGACATATTGTCTGTTTGTGTGTCTGTCTGTCTGTCTGGCTGAATCCATACACATGCCTCACTTGCTGTCTGTTTGTCTGTCCAACTTGCCAGCTGGCTAGCTTTATGTCTGTCGGCCAGTCGATCTGTCTGTGTGTCTGTCTGTTGGTCTGTCTGATTTCATGTTTGTTTTTATCGTTCTATCCATTCATCATCAATTACTCACCTGTCCTTCCGCTTGTGCTCTGATGCGTTTGCTTGCTCGTCAGTACACAAGATTGACGTTCCGCCTGTAATAGTTAGCCGCGATGATATACGAGCATAAGTTAATAAGTAAGTCACAAATGGCTGAGGAAAGATAACTAAATATTATATAAACTTAAAACCAGTTTACCTGTATACATACATTGTCCCTTTATTCCTCAACATAATTTCCACCAACCTTGATAAACTTATCTCATCGTGTTATCAGTCCTCCCAGACCAGCGGCATAGAACTGCGTGCTCTGTTTTCCAAACCACGATTTCACTTCACATTCAACTTCGGCGTCAATAGCAAAATGTCTCCCGCCAAGGTGGGTTTTCAGTGTTTATGCTGAAAAATGTTTATCCCGTAAAGCGGTGCATAGCTGGGGGTGGGGGTGGGGGTGGGGGGGGGAGCGGGCAGTTACGAGAGAGAGTCAATAAGTAAGTCACACAGTTGTGCGGGTTGGCGGGTAAATGAAAACAAAGCACGCAGTTCTATGCAGCCGGTTTGGGAGGACTGATGAAACGATGGGATAAGTGCATCAATGTTGGTGGAAATTATGTTGAGAAATATATGGACAATGTATGTATAAAAATAAACTCGTTTCAAGTTGTTATCTTATTTAGTTATTTTTCCTCAGCCATTTGTGACTTACTTATTAACTTACCCTCGTACCTATGTAAAATAAACATTTATGCTAGAGTTACATGCGATGATATGTCTATATACATTAACCATTTATTCTATAGTTACCGGTGGAATGTCTATATAAATTAACCATTTATACTATAGTTGCCTGTTATATGCCTATGTAAATTTACAATTCCTACTACAGTCGCCTTTGCACATTAAGCTGGTTCTCATGATAACCCTTGTCAAGATAATGGAGAAAACAGATGGGGGATTTCAAATAACTAATCAGAAAATGTCCAAGACTCAGTTAAAGCTAACATAAGAGGGGGAGTATTTGTTGGTCCGCAAATTTGAAAACGTATTCATGATGACGAGTTTCTTTGCAAATTGCATGGGAAGGAAAACGCAGCATGGCTAGCTTTTAAGTCAGCGGTGGACAATTTTCATGGAAACAACAGATCTGATTATTACAGTGAAATTGTATAACATCTCCTTGTAAAGTATAATAATCTTGGCTGCAACATGTCTTTGAAAGTTCATTTTCTGGATTCTCTACTGCAGGGGTGGGCAAACTTTTCGTGTGGCGGGCCGCATTGACAAATGTAAAGTTATTGGCGGGCCGCATATATATATATATATATATATATATATATATATATATATATATATATATATATATATATATATATATATATATATATATATATATATATATATATCCATTTTGTTTACAGCAACCTATCACAATAAATAATTATTAATTATTTATAGGTTATTAAGCTGTATAAATAAATAATTATTGCAATTTTATTTTACTTATACATTATATTTGACAATATGGACAAAAACTTTTACTAATCTGTTAACACGATTTTACGACTTGTTATTATAAAAAATATTCTTTATTATCTATCAATGGCTTTAATTTAGACACACAGCGACTACATTGTCATTACAGTTGTTGATTTCTAATGAGATGTATATAACTGCTTGCAATTGTTGACAATATTCTTGAAATCTGGAGCAAGTTTACTTGTTGAAATTCGCATAACAGCAAGCAAGTTGCAGTCCGACAATAAAGACCTATTCTTAGATTTGTTGATCTTCAAGCAAGAGAATGCTTGTTTGCAAATGTATGTTGATCCAAATAATGATAAAAGTTTAGCTGCAAAGATTTTCAAGTTGGGAAATGATTCTTGTGATAAAGATCCATAGAAATCCAGCAAACCATCTGTTTTGAATTTCTCTTTCTGGTCATGATCTGCTTGTAAGTCAAGCAGCTCCAACTGTATGTCCTATGTGGCTGTATCAGCTTCTGCACTAAAAGGTGAACTGAGAATATTGAACTATGGCTCTAATTTCTTGAAATCTTGGAATCTCCATCCAAATTCTTCAATCAATGCATCTAATTGGGCTTTGTACTTTTCAGTCATTTCACCAGAAATGGTTTCTTGTTTCAGCAAAGGGAAGTGACAAAATCTTTTTTCACTTGCTTGTCTGGAGAACAGTGAGAGTTTTGCCTGAAATGATTTTACACATACATACAATTCATATGCAAACACACCATTACCCTGAAGTTTGACATTCAGTTCATTTAACTTTTCCATAATTTCAATGGCAAACATAAAGTCAAACTGCCACTCTTTATTGACAATGTTAGTATTAAAGTCACATGCAATGCCATTCATCTCCAGGAACATCACTATTTCTTCTCTGAGTTCCCACACTCGCCTCAACACCTTGCCGAGAATCAACCATCGAACATTGGTGTGGTTCAGGACATCGGAATGTTCTGTTTCCAAATCGTCAAGTAATGACTTGAACTGTCTGTGATTAAGTCCTCTTGATCTGATGAGGTTGATGACACTGACAACTGGGTCAATACACATAATTTCTTGATGAATCACACAGTGAAGTGGTAATAATGTGTGGTCTGGATATTCTGCTTTAATCTTATCACTTATCAACTTTACCAGACCTACATTTTTTCCAATCAAAGCACGAGCTCCGTCAGTTGTAACACTTGCCATCTTGTTCCAAAACAACCCAGTTCTTTCAATACAGTTAGTAACAGCATTGAGTATATCATGGCCTGTGGTTGTGTCTTTGAGTGACTCAACACTCAGTAACTCTTCAGTAAAGTGTTTATTCCACCTATAAATGTCAATAATTGCGCAGTATCATGTACATCGGTACTCTCATCCAATGCAAGAGAGTTACCACAAAAATTGTTTACTTGCATCTTGAAGTGTATGCATCGAATTGTCACTGATCTTGTCAACACGTCTGACCACAGTTCTCCTTGATAAAGTTATGTTGTCAAATCTGTTGTTTTTTTGTTTGTTCTGGACACATAATGTTTGCTGCATCTAGCAAACATTCCTTGATGAACTCGCCATCAGAAAATGGCTTGTTCTGTTTTACAATTCTGTGTGACAGCATAAGACTAGCTTCAGTTGCTGCATCTTGAATTGAAGACTGTTTAGCGAAAACAGTTTGCTGTTTCTCCATATTTTTCACCAAATCAAAGCATTTACTTTCCTTCTCTTCGGTCGTTAAATTGTATTCGATATCGGAATGTTTTGTTTGATAATGTCTTTTTAAATTGTACTCCTTGAAGACAGCCACTGACTCACGACACAACAAGCAAACTGATTTGCTACCAACTTTTATAAAACAGTACTTAGTTGTCCATTCATCATTAAAAACACGGCATTCATCTTCAACCTTACGTTTGTTATTGACACTCATCATAACGGTACATGAAATTCTGTAAAATTTAACGAAATAACTTAACAACTAATTAAAAATTTTTATTTCTAAATGCCCTCGCGGGCCGCATAAAATGACTTGGCGGGCCGCATGCGGCCCGCGGGCCGTACTTTGCCCACCCCTGCTCTACTGGATTCCTTTACGTCAAACTTTGGAGCTGTCAGTGATGAGCATGGTGAACGATTTCACCAGAACATTGCTGCTATGGAGATAAGGTATCTAGGCAATTGAAGCTTTTCAATACTTGCTGATTACTGCTGGACTGTGACAAGAGACACCTCATCGATTGACTACAAGAGGCAAGCATAGAGAGCTCGAACAGCGACTAAATAATGACGGAATGGGTTCAAATACGCCTTTTTAAAACATTGAATGTGAACATTAAATAATAATTTTATTTATTATATCTATCAGTTTATGTTGAAATATCAAGAAATTGAGTGTGTACGACAACTTTTATAATGCTACAGTAGAAAGACTAAGCCGGTCTCTCTGGCTGAGGGGTTACAACACTTTCTCCCGTTTATCACGCAGAGTCTCGTAGCGGGAGAAAACTGGGAGCGGTTCGACCCCCGCTGGTGACTTGCGGGATACTGAGCCGGCCGCTCAGAAAGCAATGGCAAACTACTGAGCGTAATCTTGCCAAGAAATCAACAGACAGCTGAAAGATGCTGCTGTTGACAGCGATGTCCTGTAAAGGATATGAAAAAAAGAAAAAAAGAAAGACTAAACACCTCAGATAATTAAACAAGCATACATTATTTGCAATAATGTAATGTAAATTCACCACACACAATTAAAGAAACACAGACCAGAGCATATTGGTCAATTTCATTATGATATTTAAAATCACCTTGCTAAAATCGATTTAAAAAAAAATTGTGTATTTAATTTCTGATACAGAACTTTTGAAAATGTGTTGAACTGTGGTATTAAACTCCGTTTGCTGGGATTTGTTTGTCTATTTCCTAGACGTGATTTGTTTAAACCGTCTTAACTCCAACAGTCTTGTCGGTTTCCTAGAGCTGATTTGTTTAAACCATCCTAGCTCCAACATTCTTGCACAAGGTCAGTTGAGTTTGCTGCTTCTAGCTATCCTGCGTGGACGAAGACGATGCAAAGGTTAAGGCTCAAAGATTTCTGTCTATTTACTCTGTCAACAACGATCCATCTCTTTTCTATGCCAGCCGCATGTGCAGCTGACATTGGTCGTATGCTCTGTCAAACTGTCGTCTAAAGCCTATAGTGCAGGGCAAAGAGAGGGGGGGGGGGGTGTCTAGAGCCTGAGGAATTACGGCCGCCTGGCTAGTGCAATCGCCAAGAACTGTGCAGGCTAGGATTTTCCTTTTGCCCCCGACAGGAAAAAATCCATACCTCACCTAGGATTGGAACCGAAGCAGAACTCAGCGTTCTTAACCACTCTGCCAGCCGCTTCTCGGTCGCAAGATCAAACGGGAATTTTGTGATCAGTTTATGTCTATCGTAGATTACGATTTAATAGCCGACTCTCTCACACAATATTGATTTGTCGACATCAATAGATAAAGAGTGTATTTTTAATGACTGTGCAGTGTTTGAAAATATTCCTTGTCCAAGTTTTGTATTTACCTATTATATTGCATTAACTTAACAATGGGTGAATATAAAACTTGGACAGGCAATATTTTGAAACACTGCACAGCCATTAAAAATACACCCTATATTTCGTAAACACACTGTAGCAGTCGCTTTAATTACTTGTAGGCGTTTTGTTTCCCTTTGTATTCGCTAGCTTTTAATTCAAGCGTGGCCCATACAGTAAATGATATATACAGTGCTTGTAGAACGCGAAAACAAATGGGCCTTAGTTTGAATAACAGAAAGACAGAAGCCATGCTGATATCCAAGAAATAGATTGTGCTTCAATGCCAATTAATGGTACAGGACGCTATATTAGGGCAAGTACAGAAATACAGATATCTTGGCACGTGGGTAACAATAGATGGAAGTGCATCACTGAGATAAAGAGCAGAATATGATATCACAAACTGCATTCTATCAAATGAAGAACGTTTTGTGCAATGTTTGATTGTCCTTGAAAGTTAGAAAAAGACGTCTTACATGTTACATAGAACCGGTTTTAACATATGGCTGCGAATCCTGGACAATTTGTAAACAGGCGAAAAAAATCCTCGGGAGCTTTGGAAATATGGTTTTATAGAAGATTGCTAAAAATTAATTGGGCAGCCAAAATGAGAAATCGGGATGTTTTAAGGGAAGCTGAATCACAAAGACAAATTATCACAAACATCAGAAAGAGCAGTCATCGTTTTTTGGTCATGTTATGAGAAGACAAACACTGGAACATGTTGTGACAAGTGGAAAGATTTGCAGAAAGATAGACAACGGAACACAGCGTGAGAAGTTTCTTGACAGCCGTATGCCATGGCACGGAAGGGAGTCAGCACACGAATTGATCCTTGAGGTCGGAGATCTCTATTTGTAGAGAGGGACGATCGCCCACACCAGCCTGCAATACACTCACTGGATGATTCGCTCGCTTTTAACTCGAGCGTTGTTCACACAACTCATGAAATAAATGACCGTAGACCCCGAGGTAGACCAAGAAGACGGTGGAGAGATAATATATATACAGACCTACAAGCACTTGGAATCAACGACTGGCAAGAGAGGGTCAACCAGAGAGACGAATGGAGACGGATTGTATCTGCAGCAAAGAACCTCAATGGCTCGGAACGCTGAAGAAGAAGAAGAAGAAGAAGAAGAAGAAGAAGAAGAAGAAGAAGAAGAAGAAGAAGAAGAAGAAGAAGAAGAAGAAGAAGAAGAAGAAGAAGAAGAAGAAGAAGAAGAAGAAGCAGAAGCAGAAGCAGAAGCAGAAGCAGAAGCAGAAGCAGAAGAAGAAGAAGAAGAAGACGAAGACGAAGACGAAGACGAAGACGAAGACGAAGAAGAAGAAGAAGAAGAAGAAGAAGAAGAAGAAGAAGAAGAAGAAGAAGAAGAATAAGAAGAAGAAGAAGAAGAAGAAGAGGAAGAAGAAGAAGAAGAAGGAAGAAGGAAGAAGGAAGAAGGAAGAAGAAGAAGAAGAAGAAGAAGAAGAAGAAGAAGAAGAAGAAGAAGAAGAAGAGAAGAAGAAGAAGGAAGAAGAAGGAAGAAGAAGGAAGAAGAAGAAAAAGAAGAAGAAGAAAGAAAGAAAGAAAGAAAGAAAGAAAGAAAGAAAGAAGGAAAGAAGGAAAGAAGGAAAGAAGGAAAGAAGGAAAGAAGGAAAGGAGGAAGGAGGACGGACGAAGGAAGACGAAGAAGAAGAAGTTGTTGTTGTTCACACTAGTGCTACTGCTATAAATAAAAATAGTGGCTAATGTTAGTGAGTGTACTGGACTGATTTTACATGAGAATTGATTTTCCATATTACCAGTGTCACTCGCCATCAGGAGAACCCTCTCCAACTTCTGAGGTACTTGAAATGTAAGTTCTCACGTCAAGGACTGGAATCAACATCGAAGTTCAACTCACCGGCGTGTGGAGCATACCCACTATACAGAGGTCACCTGGCAAAGCTTACGCGCGTTAAACTTCTCAGCCACGCACACATCTGCTTATAGACGGCAGAACATGCCCATTATTCTTGACAATCTAACTCTGGATCATTGACACATTTCCAAACGGAAACACCGACATCTACAGAATGGCCATCTATTCTCATTGCTATCCGCTCAACACTCACGCGTCATATTGAAGTCATGAGTTCTATTCTTAAGCTCTGTCGCTTCTTTCCCCCGCATCTAGTTAGCACTGTCATGTACTGCCAATATATTACCTTGCGGTCTATGGCAGGAAGGTCTTGAGCCTGAGGAAGTAAGGCCACCTGGCTAGTGCAGTCGCCACGAACTGTGCAGGTTAGAGTTTTCTGTTTACCAACGACAGTAAAACATTTATTAAAAAAATACTCCTCTCCTTACCTAGGATTCGAACCCGGGTCTCCCGAAGGAGAATCCGGCAATCTAGCCACTCGGCCAGCCGCTCCTCAAGCTAGTACTGTAACACTCCATATGTTCTCACAGTCGTTCCCGCACGTTGGTTTACAAAGTCTATTCATGTTTATGTTTCCCTTCACTCATATATTCGCTCAGTTATGCTTAACCGCCGGTGTCTTCTCTTATCTTTAACTTGTCGTTTATCTTCTGTCTTTCTTTTTCAGTCAAAGTCTCTATGGCTTTTGTTTAACTTACCAAATAAACAATACTACAATATAAAATACAAGTTAGTTAGTTAGTTAGTCGCGGTTCCAACTTCACGGCAACGGGTCGTCCCCATATTGCTCAGTTCCTGTTCCGGTGAATATCACATAAAATGCTCCTCACTGCCCTATGTGAACAATGGAATAGACAGGAGTGTCGGCAAGCCAACAGTCCGCACAGGTACACTGTGCATAATGCCGCCGCCAGAATGCCAACATAGAAGTCCTCCCCGAAAAATACAGTTCATCGTCGATGGAAACGGCAGTCACCAGAAAGACTTCATTGACCCGGGTTTTATTCCATATGGCTCGATCTCTTTCCGCAGGGTGACTCACCGAAAGTGCCGCACAAAGCACGAACTCCGTAGCTACAGCGACAGCTCCCAGGAGTCTCCTGAAAAATTCACTCGTGAACCACAAAGGCAAACCAGTCAATCCAGTCACAGCCGGCCGTCATCGTTCCGAACATGCAGTTCACGCAACACAGATGCAAAAGCATTCCACGCGAAACTCACAGTGTCGCGCCACGCACTCACTCAGTTGCAGGGCGATGGAACCATAGCCTCCTTAGTCGCCTCTTACGACGTGCATGGTAGGCAACAGTGTTACTATTCTTTGCTCCTCCGTATGGGCCCCGGCAACACACGGGCAAGTGTGGTATTCGATATGAAACAAAACTTACAGTGATATAGAAAATAATGATGTATATTCATATCGGGCAGTTATGGCATTGCTTTGTCGTGGCTTCTACATCTTGTCTCGGTGCAGATGCATTTGTGTTACCTTTCCTCTGGAGTAAATTAGGCAGGCCTCGGTTACCTGCCAATGTATTTATTCACACACACAAATATACACACACCCATCCCCCCACACACACATACACACACACACACACACGTGTGTGTGTGTGTGTGTGTGTGTGTGTGTGTGTGTGTGTGTAGTTCCACTTGATTTATTTATTTATATTGAAGAGTTTTTATTATAGAAGACTTTTTCTTCGGCAAGCTGCTTCATCCGCATAATTTGGACATCCCCACAATATAGCCCAAGGTAAATCCGCAATATTACATGTACTTGCTGTCTCTTTCCCCTTACTGGCGCTTATTTATTTGTGTGTGTGGGTGTGTGAGTGTGTGTGTGTGTTGTTGTTGTTGTTGTTGTTGTTGTTGTTGTTGTTGTTGTTGTTGTTGCGTTCTATCGTTTGTAACTCAAGCGTAGTCCATACACGTGCTGTTATATCTTGTGCACTGGACTAATTTTTGTGTGTGGGTTAGCTGTAACTATTATAAATGTCTCTTGCCATCAGAGCAACCCACTCCGACTTTTGAGGTACTTGTAATGTACGTCTATAATTCAAGGACGAGAAGTCAAAATTTATGTCCAACTGAACTGCGTAGGTGGTGAATCCGCTACCTCGGCATCGTCACACCGGAAGTTTAAGAGCGAGCGATCATATCCATTCGGCCAAGCTGATCTACGCGCTTATTTTGCTGTTTGGTTAATCCAGGCCTGGATGTGGTCGTTTCGTCTTTCAACATATGCTCTGCAATAATATGCCTTTTATATTTAACTGAGAATTCTCATTCTGACCTCTCAAAGCAAAGGACAAAGACATCGGTACAAACACTGTCATGGCTTTCTTTAGAGTTGTCTGTCAGCGGTTGCCCTTTCTTGCTTGTGCTCCCACGGCGCCACTATTTGCAACCCCTACCATTCCCGTACTCCCACGGTGCCACTATTTGCAACCCCTTCCATTCCCGTACTCCCACGGCGCCACTATTTCAACCCCTTCCATTCCCGTACTCCCACGGCGCCACTATTTGCAACCCCTTCCATTCCCGTACTCCCACGGCGCCACTATTTGCAACCCCTTCCATTCCCGTACACCCACGGCGCCACTATTTGCAACCCCTACCAATTCCCGTACTCCCACGGCGCCACTATTTGCAACCCCTACTATTCCCGTACTCCCACGGTGCCACTATTTGCAACCCCTTCAATTCCCGTACTCCCACGGCGCCACTATTTGCAACCCCTACCATTCCCGTACTCCCACTGTGCCACTAATTGCATCCCCTACCATTCCCGTACTCCCACTGTGCCACTATTTGCATCCCTTACCATTCCTGTGCTCACAGAACGCCACTATTTGCATGCCCTGTCATGCTCGTGCTCCCACTGTGCCACAATTTGCATAACACGCAATTCCCGTACTCCCCTGTAGCACTACTTGTACCTCCTGCGATTCCCGTACTCCCACTGTGCCACTATTTGCATCCCCTGACATTCCCGTACTCCCACCGTGCCGCTATTTGCATCCCTTGCCATTCCCGTACTTCCACTGTGCCACTACTTGTACCCCCGTGCCATGCCCGTACTCCCATGGCGCCACAGTTTACACCTCCTACCATTCCAATACTTCCACGGCGCAACTATTTGCATCCCCTGCCATTCCTGTAGTCTCACGGTGCCACTATTTGCATCCCCAGCCAAGGGAAATGAGTACAGTGCATTAGTTAGACTTTTCCTGGCTCCCATTAATGCACTAGTGTCACACGTGAACACGCCAAGGGTCGTTTCCGCTACACTTGCTTTATTCTGCTTGTGGCATGCATGCACACCCCAGCTTAATTCTAGCACCTTTTGTCTCAGCTGTTTCTATGTTCGAGACACTCCAGATTAATTATAACACCTTTTGTCTCAGCTGTTCTTACGTGGTAGATACCCCTGTTTATTGTTAGCCATTATTTCAATCAGTATTGCCATTTTAGTGCTTTTCGCACACAATTTTGTGCTTTTTCAAGTCATTTAGTGCGAAATGTTTGCTTTTAGCGCGGCCGCGCAAATTTAGTGCTTCACAAAAATGTTTGGTGCTTTTTGGGGGTGGGTAAAAATTACTTTAAAAATCATTTTGGGAACACTAACAAGCCGAATTTGAACTGAAGCGAGGGAGTACAACAGTCTTAGTACGTTAACGCGCAATATTCAACTAATTTAACTCCCTTAATACGATTTAGCTGAAAGCGAACGCCATCTTGCAGACAAGTCCAAACGTCAATACATTAGCTTGTAATCAAGTTAATAATTTTGTGGTGTCTACATTATCCTTTCATTTAAGCTTATTTGTGTTTCACCATGAGCAAGAAATATTGTCAACATTTCAGATAACAATGGCTCAGTGACACGAGATTTCAAAAATGGTTGTTAAAAGTAGAAGGGGATAATAATAAGTGTTTTTGCAAATATTGCAAATGTTCAATTGCAGCCAGGTTAAATGATATTGAGAGGCACAAGAATACAACGAAACATCAGAAAGCCGAACAACCATTCAGTACACAAAGGCAAACAACAATTGCATTTGACAAACAGAAAGATGATGTCAAAGAAACTGGAGGATGCATGTCTTTGTTCATAGCTGGCCATTGTTCGCTTCGCGATGTTGACCATTTAAGTGAATTCTGCAAGGTACACTTTGGTGACAGCAAAGGTTGCAAGAACTTTAAGCTTAGGAGAACTAAGTGCAGAGCAGTTATTTCAAATTACTTGCACCATATTTCACAACTGACTTGACAGCTGATATTGGCAAAAGTAAATACAGCTTATTGAGTGATGAGAGCAATGACATTCCTGAAACTAAGCTACTTAGAGTAGCTATTAGGTACTATTCAGAGACAAGAAAGCAGTTTGTGATTACCTACTTAGATTTAGTTGAATTGAGTGACTGCAACGCACAGGCAACATGCAATGCGTTAAAAGATTGTTTAAACAAGAATGGACTTGAGTTGCAAAGACTAGTTGCACTCGGCACTGACAATGCGTCTGTCATGACAGGTGTAAACAATGGAGTATATACAAAATTAAAATCCGAAGTTCCTCATCTGGTACTAATTAGGTGTGTATGTCATTCCCTTCAGCTGGCAGTGTCACAGGCTGCAGCTGCTTGTCTGCCCAGGAACATAGAGTTCATGATTAGAGAAACATATAACTGGTTTTCTCACTCAAGTCTTCGTCAAGCAAAGTACAGGGAGGTTTTTGCTTCAATAAATGATGGACAACATCCGCTGAAGATTGTTCAATTAAGCCAGACACGATGGATGTCCATTCAATCTGCCATTGTCAGAATATTGCAGCAGTGGGTCGAGCTCAGAACTCATTTTGATGTAGCAAGACTCAACGAGCGCTGTTATACAGCAGAACTTCTACATTCTATGTTTAGCGACATGAAAAACTATGTGTATCTCATATTTCTCAAGCATATTCTCGGAGATGTTCAAAGTGTGAATAAGAAATTCGAAGCAGATATACAGGATCCAACAAAACTACTCAGCGATCTTGTCCAGCTCATTGATTCTATCAGTTCAAAGATTGCTATTCCTGGGGGAAAAAATAACAGAAAGCGATGCTATTCAAATCAAATCAAATCAAATCAAATCAACTTTATTAGGGTCACAAATTGGGCGCGCAGGCCCGTCTTACATTCGGCCCTTCCAATCACTCGTCTTTCGTTCATCAAGAGCATTATACATTTACATAGGAAGAAAAATAAACATTGTGAAATGAATATTGTAAACATAAACAAGGCTAATTACCATGTTATGAAGCCCATCTCCCACCTATCCATACATCACCCCACCCACACAACACCCCCACCTACCCACACACACGCGCACCAAGGGACACATACACACCCCCACCTACCGACACACACGCACACCAAGGGACACATACATACCCCACCAACCGACCCATCCCCCTCCCGCACATCCCCCACCCACACACACTGCCCTCACCTGATCCCCCAACCAAAACACACTCGCCACCCACAAACATTTCCCCACCAACCCACACATCCCACGCCCATCCACATCCTACCCCACACATCACCTCCCCACCCACACCTCAAACCACCCATCATCCAGCCACATCTCCATCGACAACATATTCCCCACCCACACACACAATCCCCCACCAACCCACACGTCCACTCACACATCCCCAAACCATACACACACATCCCCACCAACTGACATGTCCCTACCCCCCCCCCCCCCCACACACACACACACACATCTCCCTAACCACCCATACATCCCCAATCCACTCACACACACCCCACCACCCACACATACAACTTCCACCCACCCACACATGCCTTAACCTAATCCCCCACCACACAATCCCCCACCCGCACATCACATCACCCCCTACCACGCACTATTCCCAACCCACGCACCACATACACACATATCCCTCACCAACACATCCCCACTTACACACCACACACATATCCCCCACCCAGATACCACACAATATTACCACCCACACCCACACAGATACCCTTACCCATCCACCCTACATACCCCCACTCACACACCACAAAAATCCCCCACCCACACACACATACCTCACCCACACAATATCACCAACCAACACACCACACACCTCTCCCCACCCACACACGCATTCCTTACCCGTACACCAACACACACTCACTCACGCATACATCCTCCACTACGCACCCACACACTCCCTCCCACCCACTCCCAACCAAACATCTCTCGATCACAATACCCCTACCCCCACACACATCCTCCACCCACTCACACATCCCACCCCGACACATACAACTCCCTCACCCACCTACACATCCCTAAGCCACTCACACACCCCCACCCACACATTCCCCATCCACACACACACATCTCCCACCCACACTCCCCCACATACTTCCCCCAACCACCACAATCCCCTGCTCACCCACACATATACCCCACCCATACGCACATTCCCCACACCCATCACACACATCCCCCACACCACACATTATCCTCCACCCATACCACCACAAACATACCCTCCACCCACACATCATTCACACATCCCCCACCAACACACCGCACACATATCTCAAACCCACAAGCCATACACTTCTCCCCACCCGCCCTTCCATCCCAAACCCACCCAACACAATCCCCTACCCACACAACCCCGCCTCCCACACATACTTCCTCAAACCATCCACACATCTCCACCCACATAAACACACATCCCCTGCATCCGTCCCATACACATTGTCATCGTCTTGTTTCTATCTAGGTATCTGAGCTCGGGTTCACACAGGCAACAATAACTCCGTTCGCTATGATATCGAACATTTATTGTATTTCAATATACAGTGCGTTGGCGCAGTGGGTTAACAATCCCGCGCTATATTACATATCACAGATAGTTAACATCAAACACATAGTTATCATACAACAGTCTAGCAAACTATCTAGCCTATGTATATATATATATATATATATCTATTGATATCTATTGAGTCCCTCTAAGGCAGGCCCTGTTGCCTCTCTGAAGTCCGTCTGTCCTCTGCCCGTCTACACGTGTCCCAATCCGACACGGGTGGTAACTCTGTCCGAGTTCCTCGTGGACCCCGCAATAGGCGGGCCACATCAGTGTCCACGGAACCATGGACTCAATGACCAGTCCTTCGAGAAGGCTCTAGATTACTCGGGCCTCGAGTGACTCACTTCTATCCCTTGGGCTCGAGTTGCAGCCCTTTAATTAATATCTCTAAAGGTGAGGCGGTGACAGGATTCCCCCCTCTCCCCTGATATGATGGTTTGTTATAGGGTAATTAGATCTGTTCTAATTCTGTCACCGAATCACATAAAGTTGGTGTTTGTAGTTTGGTGGACAGTAACCTGGTAACCTACATACTGGCATTAAAACTCATGTATTCTCCCATACACCACTTCTCTGATTTGGTGAAGAGATCACTCTGTCTCCTGTGTCCTTAAAAATGCTTATCTGACCGAAGTTACGTGACGTTTTAGTAGTTGTATTTACAACCCGCCCTTCTCATAGTACCCCACTGGTACCAAGACAATTAATCTCTGTATTAAAGAGAATTAACAAGACCGAAGTCCTGGCTAATTAAGTACACCTTCAAATCTTGATCTGTGTGTGCATTTCAATACACTTTTACTCTCGTATGTTGTATAATGCTAAATATGTAGTTACGTTGTTATTTTATCCCCTCAGACTACATGTGTCCCTGTTGGCTTGTTAGTGTGTTGACTAATAAGTTGCTGCTCCTAATAAAGTGACTGTATTTTAAATTGATAGTGTTGAGTTTCAAGTCCTGTGTAAAGTGTATGCTGAATGTATGGCTTATGTCCAAGCGTCACGAGTTGGGATAACCTTAATCATGAATTACTCCACTGTGTGCAACACATGATTAGGCATTCCAAGTAGTGGTGCTTAGATGTATCCTAACTACTAAACTAAGTATATTAAACTAACTACTAAATTAAACTAACTATTAAACATGTATTAACAATTTAGACAAGTCATGCAATTTTACATGAAAGACGCAGACAAATTAAAATAAATACGTTTTGCGTACAATTTGTCCGCTAGGTATATCGTTCTCTCATTTAATCCATTCACGCAGTCATTCACTCACCTTTCATTCAAAATAGTATTTGGTTAAAATATATAATTAAAGTTGAGGTAAGTGTTATTGCCCTTAGAAAAAATGGACTAGGCGATATTTGCCCTTTAAGAAAATACGTACTTTTTGTACGATGACTCAAAAATGGGTTATAATTTAAACAGAGACAATTGTATAGGACGGTTCTTTAGCCTACGAATGGAACCGCCTGTAATATTCACGTAGAATATGTACAAATTACAGGTTAACACATTTTATATACATCATTAATGCAAATATAATACATATTTAATACTAAAGTAATTAATTAATTAAATAACTAAATCCAACGATGATGTGCGCGTTGTCCTCCTGTTGTTAGCGTGTTATGCCATGAATGTTAAAGTTAGTATGGCTGTCTCTTGAGTGTTGTAGTCGATGACGTTCTGTTTCGGCTGTTTGCAAAGTTTTTGTAGCAACAGCAAGTATGGAATGTTCTCAATGTCCCGTGTAAAGTGTTCTTACAGTATTCAGAGTTAGTTCACTGGTTGACACAGTTAACGTTTCTTGCTGGGATCGTTCTAGAGCTTGGGCACTTAATAGTATAGCTTTTAAAGTATAGCTCTTAAAGTATAGCTCTTAACGTTTCATGTTCATGGGTGTCGTACGTAACCTATTCAATGAGAGTTCTCTAGCAGGTGTAGAGTTACACTGTTATATGCAACAGACTAAAAGTATCACAGTTTCTAGTATGGCGAATGGTCGATGTGCTAAGAGTCATTCTACTGGCGCATTCGTTTGCCGTGATAATAGGTCAGCCATAATGTTGTCTGTGCCTTTGATATGGCGGATTTCGAAGTCGAAATCTTGAAGAAGAAGACACCATCTTTTCAAACGATGGTTTTTAGGTGACCCATGGTTAAGGACTAATAATGGCGAACTGTCAGTGAGCACGACAAAGTGACTACACAAGAGGAACTTAGATAATCTCAATATACAAAACAGTAGGCTTAAAGCCTCCAATTCCACTGTGGCATGCCGGGTCTCTGCCTTCTTTAGTTTGCGGCTTACGTAGAGAATCGGGTGTCTCACTCCATCCACTTCCTGCATTAAACATCCTCCTATTGCGATAGCACTCGCATCTGTGGTCAAAATAAAGGGTAAATTTATGTTGGGTAATCGTAAGACTGGTGGATTAGAAAAAATATGTTTCAATCTACACATTGCATCGTCTAAGCTGGTACTTTTACAAATTTTTGATGGATGATCTTTAGTTAACATATCAGAAAAGACTGAGGTGAGTTCTGCCCAATGTGGAATAAATTTAGAATAATAGTTAATAAGGCCTAGTAAACTTCTAATTTGTTTCTTTGTGGTAGGCACTTCTAGATTAAGAATCTTGGAAACAATTTTCTCATCTGTCAACAATTTGCCTTCAGAAATTCTATGACCAAGGAAGTCTATTTGTGTATAGCCTAATTCAACCTTGGAAGGTTTGATAGTAAGTCCAAAAAGAGAGATTTGGTTGAAGACTTGTTTGAGGGTAAGTAAGTGAGAAGTCATATTAGAAGAATGGATGCATATATCATCAATATAGGCTACCACATCTTTAATTCCGTGTAATAACAATCTTGTTAATCTAACAAAGGTCAATCATGGTTTTATGTTGGGCAAGTTCCCAAGTATAATATCAGCGACTGGATTTTCAAGGACAGCGCACAATACTTGTCCTGATATGAACGGTGTTCGAATTTCGACCAGAGAAAGGGGGTATTTCTCTATAGTGCCTGAGAATGTGCGACAAGTCACATGTTTGTCTGTGTAGTCTTTAGTGTCTATTAATGTTTTCTTAATCCCACAGAGCGTTGCGCCGGAATCCCGAATTAATGTGCACTTTTTGTTATTTACGAACCCTGTTGAAAAAACTAGCTTGCCTGTAGATGACAAAGCAGTGTTGGCTGTTTCATTTGAAATAGGGATAGTGTGGCCACATAGTAATGTTGTGTCAAGTTGGAACTTCGTACAGGTGTTACACTTACTGTCTGTAATGGTGTCAATAATTTGTACAGCATTTCCAAGCTCACTTACATTGTCGTTTTGATTATCACAACCATTCAGTGATTCAATCTCTTCGTCTGACGACGTTTCCACTAGTGCAGCATTGGCCTGTTTCAATAACTTTCGGCCATCACAGAAGCGACTATAGTGGCCAAAGCTTCTGCAAAAAAAACATTTGACCGCTCTCTGGTAAGCATTGCGCTTAGTCTTCTGCTTCTCCACCATCATTTTGAGGTGGTTAGGATAGGTAGGCGATTTGTCGCACATCGCGTAACTGTCGTGATTCAAACTGCAATATTGGCATTTCACTAGTTTACTGACATTTGAGCGCGGTTTAAATTTACTCTCTGTTTGTTTAGAGTATTTGGTGTTCATTACTGCTGCTGCTGTATCGTTGTGACTTATGTTTAGCTGAAAAATGTCTCTATTTGCTGTGAAAAATGCATTTCCCTTGGACTCGATTTCCTGAATACTTTTACAGTCCATTTGTTTTAAGAACTTAGCAAAAGGTGTAGGGATGGTGCTAACTATTTTGTCTATAATAATGAGCTCTTTAAGTTTGTCATGGCTGTTGTTAGTTTTAGCCGAGTTAATCCACTTTGTACACACGTCTTGGACTGTACTGACATAATCTATAAATCCCGGCTTGGCCCCCAAAAAGCCTGTCATCGTCTTGTTTCTATCTAGGTATCTGAGCTCGGGTTCACACAGGCAACAATAACTCCGTTCGCTATGATATCGAACATTTATTGTATTTCAATATACAGTGCGTTGGCGCAGTGGGTTAACAATCCCGCGCTATATTACATATCACAGATAGTTAACATCAAACACATAGTTATCATACAACAGTCTAGCAAACTATCTAGCCTATGTATATATATATATATATATATATATATATCTATTGATATCTATTGAGTCCCTCTAAGGCAGGCCCTGTTGCCTCTCTGAAGTCCGTCTGTCCTCTGCCCGTCTACACGTGTCCCAATCCGACACGGGTGGTAACTCTGTCCGAGTTCCTCGTGGACCCCGCAATAGGCGGGCCACATCAGTGTCCACGGAACCATGGACTCAATGACCAGTCCTTCGAGAAGGCTCTAGATTACTCGGGCCTCGAGTGACTCACTTCTATCCCTTGGGCTGGAGTTGCAGCCCTTTAATTAATATCTCTAAAGGTGAGGCGGTGACACACATATCCTCCACCCATACACATATCCCCCACACCCATTCCAACACCCCTACTTTCACCCCCACATCCATCCACACATCCCACCAACACCCACAAATACCACTACCCACACACCCCAACCCATCCAAATGCATACCCCCACCCACACACACCCCACCCACACATATCCCGACACTCACACACATCCTCCACATACACTCACACTTCCTCACATCTAGACACATACAAAATGTCTCACGTTAGTATTGAAACTAGTATGAACAAACTCCCACACTTTACTCACACACATACACTGACACTTGTCATGAGCAGTCTCATAAAAATGTTAAACATGGAGAAAAATGTGTACATAAAATGTATGTGACGTAAAAATAGTGATGCTCTCTCTCTCCCTCTCTCCCTCTCTCTCTCTCTCTCTCTCTCTCTCTCTCTCTCTCTCTCTCACACACACACACACACATTCACTCTCACGCTCACACATTCACTCTTCCGCTCATTCATTCACTCTCACGCATTCACTCTCCCGCTCATTCACTCTCACGCTCACTCATTCACTATCCCACTCACTCATTCACTTTCCCGTTCACTCATTCATTCTCCCGCTCACTCATTCACTCTCCCGCTCACTCATTCACTCTCACGCTCACTCGTTCTGTCTCTCATTCACACTCACTGACTCACTCACTAAAACTACAGTAATGAACATGAGTTTATATTATGCATGATAAAATCAAATGGTATTTAACTGATAATATGACAGATGAGAATACACAAACATATGGATTCGCGTGTTACATAACATGCGTGTTACATGACATGCATCTGCTCAGCTCAGCTCTCTCTCTCTCTCTCTCTCTGTATTCTTTCATATACACACACTCACACGCATGTGCGCGCGCACACACACACACACTAACACATCAACTCCCCCACTGTCTCACTCTCTAACACACAATCCTTCACACACACACACACTCACTCTCTCAATCACACTCTCTCACACATACACATACACATAAACGCATGCACATGAACGCATGCACGCACGCATACACTCCCTCACTCACTCTCACACATACACGTACGAATGCATGCACTGACACATTCCCCCACCATTTCTCGCTCAATCACTCTCTCCACACACACGCATGCACGTGCGCACACACGCATTCACTCTCTCCCTCTCACTGACACCCACTTTCTCTCTCTCTCTCTCTCTTTCTCTCTCTCTCTCTCTCTTTCTCTCTCTCTCTCTCTCTCTCTCTCTCTCTCTCTCTCTCTCTCTCTCTCTCTCTCGCTCCCACACGCACACACATATATAGTGAACAATTATAGTTAAACAATTATAATGAACAAGTATACTGAACAATTATACCAGTATATGAATTATGGTGGCATATAGTCGGTATGGATTAAGTATTGAAAGAGTTTTCGGTTAAATGTGTAGGGACTCATTGGAGTTTTCAGATCTGGAGGCAGATCATTCCATAAGTGAGCACCAGAATAGGCGAAACATGTTTTGTATAGGTCCAATCTGGGCCTTGAGACATGTAACAAATTTAGGCGCTTGCTGTTCATTGCATTAGATTGAATCAGCGGCAGAAGATACTCTGGGGTATTTTGAGATATAATTGTATTCACTAATTTGGCTTTGTTGAAAAGGAAGCGCTTTTGTAGTGGTAGAAGTCTTAGATGACTGTACAAATTATTATTTTCAACGTGCTTTATGTCAGAAACCAGACGAATAGCGCGGTTTTGTAGAGAGCATAGTCGTTTTAAATTAGATTTAGGGCAACCATCCCAAACTGTGGAACAGTAATCGAGATGTGATTGGATATAGCATGTATAGAATATTTTTCGTGTGCTTTCGTCCAGGAAGTGCTGAATTTTAGCAAGTTGGTAAACTTTTTGTGCTATTTTCTTGGTAAGAGCGTGAACATGAGAGCTCCAGTTCAAATGGCTGTCTATTAAAAGCCCTAGTGTTTTATGTTCAGTCACATTTACTATAGGTAACGTGCCCATGCGTAGTTCGAGCGGTGATCCAGTTATGGCTAGTGTCTGTAGTTTTTGTCTGGTCTTTATTAGCATGGATTTGGTTTTGTCGATGTTAATTTGCATACGGTTTTCATTGCTCCATCTAGTAAGATTATCAAGTTCCTTTTGTAAAGAATTCTCTAATTCACTACGGTTTTCTTGACTAGTATATATAGTACAGTCGTCTGCGAATAGATCACAAGTTGTATTGATATATAAAGGAAGATCATTAATATAAACTGCAAAAAGCAGCGGACCTAGTATTGAGCCCTGAGGCACACCAATATTAAGCTGTGTGGGTCTTGATAGACAGTTGTTGAAAGACACGACTTGTTGCCTGTCGGATAGAAATGACGTAATTATGTTCACCATGTTGGTGCTTGTCTTCATTTGCTTTAGTTTTCTAATTAAAATATCGTGATCTACCATATCAAAAGCTTTTTTACAGTCTACAAACACCGCTCCACAAATTCTACCGTTGTTGATGTTTAAGTGCCAGTTATCGGTCATTTTTGTTAGAGCACTATGGCAAGAATATTTAGGTCGAAACCCAGATTGACTGTTAATTATTAGATCATTGTTAATTAAATGGTGTAACGTTATTTTATGAATGTGTTTTTCTAGTGGTTTTGATAGCGACGATAGTAAAGAAATAGGTCTATAATTACCCAAAACGCTATTATCGATTGAGCCATTTTTAATAAGCGGAAACACTTTAGCAATTTTAAATGCAGATGGAAAGTAGTTTTTGGCCAGGCACTGGTTATATATGAACGTTAAGGACTCGCTAATGACTGGTGCACCACAACGAAGAATTATATTACTGATACCATCTAGGCCGTGTGAGTTTGTTGATTTGAGGTTCAAGAGATATTTATGAACGTCTGCAACAGACATTAAAGGAATCTCAGCGGGAATATTTCTGGCGCACTTCTCCTCACAGAATGATGCCAGTGAACTTAAATTACACGATGAGTCTGGTATTGCAGACTTTAGATTCTCTATTTCTGATTGAAAGAACCAACTGAATTCATCGCATGTTATAGAATTTGGTATTGCTGATTCTGTAGGGCGTTTCTTATTGGTTAGCAAGTTAATAGCCTTCCATATATTTGTACTGTTTGAATTATCTACAATCAAATTTTTAAAATGATCTTTTTTTGTCCTACGAATTTCATATTTAACTTTATTCCTTAGTCTGCGGTAATTGATGAAGTCTTTATTTTTGTGTGCTGTATCTCGCTCTCTCATGATTTCCAGCACTTCTCTAGTGACCCATGGGGATTTATGTTGATTTTTGACTCGAACTTCTTTGATTGGCACGTGTTTATCGAACACATTGTAGACTGTCTTCGTCCAGAAAGCTAATGCATCGTCCGGGTCAGGAGGTTGGTAAACATGATCAAGGGCTGCTTTTCTTAAGTCTTGCAAAAATAAATCTTGGTTGAATGCTTTATAATTCCTAAATTTGATACATACATGTTTATGTTTAAGAGGTTTGAACCCAATTCTTGAAAATGTACAACATACCGGGTAGTGGTCACTAACTGTACAAACAGGAACAGAACATTCAATAATATTATCTGGACAAGTAACATATATATGATCAATTATAGTTGAGGATGTGTCAGTAACCCTTGTGGGACGGTTTATTAGTTGTTTGAAATTGTAAGAAAGAATGATATCGTCCCATGTCTGGTTGGATTTACTAATATCTATGTTGAAGTCACCTAGTATCATAACTTCTCTACCTGCTGTAAACACTCTATCCATCATTGTAGTGAAGCAGTCATACCAACTGTACCCGGCACAAGGATTCCTATATAGGTATCCAATGAGAAACGGCTGTTGGCTGGCTGGCTTCACCTCTAACCAAACACATTCTATCTCTACTGTCTCGAGATCACTTCTACGGGACCAGTTGAGAGAATTGGAAATGTATACAGCAATATTTATATTCAAGATTATTTAGATCCTAATCCAAATCTAGGTTATGAGTTTGAGAAAGAAATAGCAGATTACAAATTTCCCGACTTGAAAGAAATTCGTAGAAGGTGCATCCAGTTTTTAATAGAGCTATTGACACAGCTGCGTTTACGTACACCCGATAACATTCGAGTGTTGCAGTCCATGTCATGTCTTAGTGGAAGTGAATGTCTACAGCCAATGAAGCCCTGTATATTGGAACTTGCTAAAATGTTTGTAGATGTACTCTTACCCGCATCGATTTCCAGTGGAGAAAACTTCGTCATATGCAGTGGACACAGACCTCTGACACACTTGGACTGTGGGCAGAAATAGCCCCATACAGGGATGCCACCGGTGAAAATCCTTTCCAAGATCTTACAGATTTAGCTTTAATTGTGCTCATTTTACCTCCTTCTAATGAGGACGTGGAGCGTATTTTCAGTCAGATGGGAGTTATAAAATCAAAATTGCGGAACATACTGAGCATCAAGAGTTTGACACTTGTTTTGACTATTATATATGGAATGAAAAGATACCGGGAAGGTTAACCCGGTCAACAAATGCCCGCAGAAGTCGGATGTGTCGGCCTAACGGCGCAAGAACGCAGCTCTGCTGTAAACAGGCACAACGCAATCACGTCCGGAAAAAAAACTCCGGATGAACGAAGAAGAAGAAGAAGAAGAATGAAAAGATATGGCAAATGCTGTCATTTTTATAAACTACCTAACGTTATTCTGCGAAAAATTGGATCACAGGAGGCATATACATGTTTCTTTCAATCATCATCCTCATCCTCATCCTCATCATCACAGGAGCAAACACAGCAGGAAATAGCTACAGAAACTGAAGAGTTGTTGTTTGACTGGGATTTGGCAGATCTGGAATAAACTTCATTCTAATATTCAGTGATAATAATAAATTATAATGTGCTCCTTTATAACATTTTGAATGAATACCACCAGTGCTTGTTTTAGTGATTTCCCAAAAATAGTATTGCAATTTGGTGCTTTTTTGGCTCGAAAGTAGTTCTGATTGGGATTTGGCGGATCTGGAATAAACTTCATTGTAATATGAAGTGATCATAATAAATTATAATGTGCTACCTTGTTACATTTGTAATAAAAAACAGTTGGTGCTTTTTTTTTTTTTTTTGGTGCTTCCTAAAAAATTTTGGTGATTTTTAGTGCTTTTTGGAGTCGATTTTGGTGCTTTTTCATCGAAGGGAGATGGCAACACTGATTTCAATCCGCATTGAAGCGGTACATTTGCTTTATTGACTGTGTTTCTAGCTTAACGCAACCTAAAATGTGTACCAAGAAATGTACTTGAAAGTAAAGACGGCTGAAGTTGTATTGATCAAATCCTGGATTTAGAGTCGATCAGCTCATAATGACAAGGGACTAGCACCATACAGTTAACACACCGCAATGTGTCAGTTAGAAACGTTCTTTGTCCTTAAGGCAATGAATGAATCACCAGAAAACGAGAAGTAGATTGTTAGTTTTACTATAACACGATTATAAGTAACAAAAGGACGTTGCGGATAAAGCCTTCGACAGCACAGAATAAACAAACACAAACCGGCACAACTACATGAAAAACACTACATGAAAATATAAATATAAAAGTTACTTATTTTTATCATTGTTGTGACTGGATATGTTTTTCAAACGATCAGAGCGTATGATGACAGTCAGTGGAGTAAATCCATAAAAGAGAAGCGTATCGTCGTTGGCCACCTTCGTATGCTTTGTGAACATCGCAAGAATATGTCTGGGCCTTACTGTAAAAACGCAGGGCCTTTGGTATAACATTAGAACGTTACTCTGCTAATGACATGCACGCGGTCGGCAAGGGTTCGATGCCAGCTCTCGTCACTGGCTACAGGAGGCGAAGGCTTACAACCTATTCCCCCGTGCAGTCACGCCTACAAACATATTATAGTCCTGACACTTCATTATCCCACAGCATGTTCCAGTTACAACACTTTTATTGTAGGACACGCGGGTTGCACCACATTTGAATCCATCTTAGTGTGCCATGTGGAGTTCTTTTATATCTGTCCGCGGTTAACTGTATCGTGAACTGCATGTTCAGAAAAGTAACGGCGCTGCTGAACTTTCTGGGTTAGCCTTATGTAGTAATGGGTAGCTATTGGTTTTCTAGTGACTGCCACTTCCATCGACGATGGACTGTATATTTCGTTACGGACTTTTGAGTTGGCATTCTGGTAGCGGTGTTAGAATAGTATACATGTGCGGACTGTTGGTGTTTCTAGACTCCTGTCTGTTCCACTTTTCATACGGGGCAGTGTGGAGCATTTTGTGTGATATTCACTGGCACAAGAACGGAGCATTATGGGGCGACTCTTTGCTATGAAGCTGGAACTGTGACTTACTACGTTCATCATTATTGGCACATTGTCGTCTTAACAGACGATGGTTTGTTACATTGTGCTATAAAAAAGGCATAATAACTACAACTCATGGCGGTTACTAAGGTGACTGATCAGATCAATTCGCACAGTAGATGTTTGCCTACAATAGATGCATGTGATCACATCGTCATTTTCAACATCACGCACCATCTTACGTCTCACGCGCTCAGTGTGTGACCTTTGTACAGTCATATTATCATTTGTCTTTATTCCATGTCTGGCATTTGCCCTCCATGCAACCCTTTCAGCGGCGACTTGCTCCCAATGTGCTTTATCAATGCCTGTATCAGTCATGTCCCGTTTACACACATCTTTGTATCGTAGTAGAGGCCGACCCTGAGATCTGTTACCCACCTGTAATTCAATATTTAAAAAAAAAACACACAAAACGATGCCCCTTGGTATTCTACCATCATCTCCTAACGTGTCCTATCCATCTGAGTCTTCGAAGACTGAGCATGGAACAAACCGTCACACAACCTGATCTTTCCAATACTTCATTATTTGTGATTTTGTACTAACTTATTTTACCAACATCTAAGTGTGTCATGTCATTTGTAGGACCTTGTAATCAACCCCAGGTTTACCATTTCTTTCTGAACAAGAAGTCAACGTTTATGTCGAACTTAGTGCGCTATGAACCATCTACTCCGCAAAGAGGCCACCGGAAGTTTTAGAGAGAGGGCTATTGTCCTTTCCGGCACGTTGAAGTTTCTTAGTGTATCATTGAGCAAATCTCATCATCATCATCACGTGCCATGCCAGTAAGCGTGGGCGGTCATGTTTCACCATCTCACGCGATCACCAGAGTCGTGGATCAGCTCTGTGTTCTTGTCCATGCCACGTGATCAAGCCATCCGTATATTTACTTCTCTGCCTTCCTCTTGTTTTTTCCCCTTCAATCTTGCCAGTTGTCACCAAGAGTCAGAACTAGTCTTGTATGTATCAGACTCCACCAAAGGCTCGCTGAGATTATCTAAGCCCAGGCACTGTTGCAACAGCGCTGCTCGCCTTCCACCCCAGCATTTCCACAAGTCAATTGTAGTAATCTATTTATTGACAAGCAGTGGAAATGTTAGTAGTAATCTATTTATTGACAAGTTGTAGAAATTTAGTTAGTAGTAATATATTTATTGACAAATAGTGGAAATGTTACTAATAATATATTTATTGACAAGTAGTGGAAATGTTAGTTAATAGTAATCTATTTATTAGTTTTAGTTTAGTTTAATCAGCGGATCAACATCAATGCACACGGGTGTAATCCATAAGTGCCCTGTTCTACTCCTAACTCAAAGCCTTAATTCTAAAGTAATCTATTTATTGACAAGTGGTGGAAATGTTTGTAGTAATCTGTTTATTGACGCATAGTGGAATTGTTAGTCAGTAGTAATCTATGTATTGGCAAGTAGTCAAAATGATATTTATTATTCTGTCTGAATCAACGAGCTTCAAATTACGATTGCCACTCATAACCCAAAAGCAATACCACTAAAGAAAGTTAGTTGCATGTCCTTGGTATGACGTCGCAGTCAACCACGATATGTTTTTACTGTTTGGGATTGCTTGGCATGCTTCGCGTTCATTAGTTTGGGATTGCTTTCTGAACGACCGGCACGCATACTAGTGTATGAAAACCAGTTCAAATTGGTCTCCTTCTAAACCGTCTGCAGCTGTGTTTCGAACGTGGTACGCAACCCCTTCGCCATAGTCTCGGCAATAGCACTAACGAACTTTTAACAACTGTCCTTTTTCATCGCGGAAAGTGATAATACGTGTGAACACAGGCAGATTATGTCTCAAAATTAACATAATTCATCTCATCTCATCTTGTTCTTCTTTATCTTGTGGTGTTGAGGTGAAGTATATACAGAGTGAGAGTGCCCGTTTATGAGCTTCATGTATCGATATTCGCATAGACTCTGCTATTCCCTCTGTCCACCGTTTGCGTGGTCGGCCTCTTCCTCAACTTCCAGCTGGTCTGTACATCGTGGCTTGTTGTGGTATACTATTAGTTGGTAACCTAGTTACATGGTCAAACCATTTGACTTGCTGCCTTCTAATAACATCTAACGCTGTTATAACCCTCACTTTGATATAACTATTATATTATATTTCGGAAACGATTTCTTCATTTACAATTGCTTTTGGTTAGCGTTTTGTATTCACCGGATGAAGACTAGGTTGAAAGTATCTTTATGTTTAAGCAATTGCACTTAATATGATGAGAATGTATTACGTACTAGTTATTGTACTCATGCATTAGACATTTCCCATTAAGCAGCAATCACTTTTTTTGTGTGTTAAATATGTATACTTGTGAATTATTACTAGAATCACAAATATATTTCTTTTTCTTCTCCTTCTCCTTCTTCTTTTTCTTCTTCTTCTTCTTCTTCTTCTTCTTCTTCTTCTTCTTCTTTTTTCCGTATTTCCTGATGTATCCTCCAGCATCTAGTTTGTAACCATATCTACTCCCAAATAAACAGACCTACACACAGCAGAACAGGTTGAAAGTATCTTTATGTTTAAGCAATTGCACTTAATATGATGAGAATGTATTACGTACTAGTTATTGTACTCATGCATTAGACATTTCCCATTAAGCAGCAATCACTTTTTGTGTGTGTTAAATATGTATACTTGTGAATTATTACTAGAATCACAAATATATTTCTTCTTCTTCTCCTTCTTCTTTTTTTCTTCTTCTTCTTCTTCTTCTTCTTCTTCTTCTTCTTCTTCTTCTTCTTCTTCTTCTTTTTTCCGTATTTCCTGATGTATCCTCAAGCATCTAGTTTGTAACCATATCTACTCCCAAATAAACAGACCTACACACAGCAGAACAGTTTGAGGAAAACAGAATAAAACAACATTATGATTCAGACAGAGACAGGATATTTCCCCAAACACTTTAACAACAACGCTACAAACCGTATCAAGGTGACATAGCTGTAAGGCACGCACAGTTTGGCGACAGCTGTCAACATTGATCTGGCCTAAGTGTGATGTTTATAATGACAACTATATAAAGACCCACCACAGTGCGGCGTGCCAGCTTGGCATGTAGAAAATTGCCGCATATAGCTTTTACCCTGTTTCTGTAGTTTGCAGTCAATATTTAATTATAAAAGAGTAGTTTATTTTGGAACCTACACACAAACAGTGACTGGCATATGTAAATATATTATGAATACGATTAGTAAATTTGTTCACTATTTAGTCAAACAAGATCATGGCAGTAGTTTTCCACTTAACAGATGTTCCACGAGTTGTTATTGTTATTTGTGATATTGTTGTTTTTATTCTTCTTTTTTCCTCTCCTACCTCCTCCTACCCCCTCTCCTAATTTGTTTAGAAGCACACAAGAAATATTGAATTTTCGAGTGATAATAACCACATCGAGCAGTGAACGTCGTTAACTGAAATAAAAACATTGAACAACCATCATTTCTCTATAACCCCACGCTGTTGTGGATTCTTAACCATTTAATGTTTTATCATTCATTAAAAGTACAACAGTTCAACATAGCCGAATAGATACAAGTGATCGCTTTTAAACTTCCGGTGTGTTGATACTGATGTACTGGGTTCAACCCCTCATAACTAAGATGTTTACCTGTCGTTCTTGACTTTGGGACGTAAATAACAAGTGCCTCAGAAGTCGGAGTGGGTTTGCCTGATAACGAGAGACGCCGGTAGTAGGGAAAGCTAATCTACACGCAAAATAAAACTGTCCAGTGTACTGGAAGTAGTATCATGTGAATGGATAATGGTGGATTTCAAAGTGATCGAACGCACACCAACAACAACAACAACAACAACAACAACAACAACAACAGCAGCAGCAACAACAACAGCAACAAAGATGTAAAACTATTCACAAGAAATTCGAAAGTGTGCAGGTCACACAGAGAGTAAACCGATCAAATTATGTGATTTTCTGTGCATAGACTCGCCCCCAAAACTTCTGGGACATTAACCATTTCGCCCTACACTTCTATCCCCTGATTGCCTTTCCTACTCACTCCAAGGCTCATTGAAATGTCACGGCTGCTGTTCTGAAAGATTCTAGAACCAAATGATCTCCCGCTAAGTCGAAGACGAATGACATTTCTTTACTGGAGAAAATCAATACTTGACTGGTTTCGACAGCGGGGGATTTCTGCCAGCAAATTTGTTCCCTTGCGTGATAAACTTAACACTATGGTAGTCACCATAAGGGATTGCGCTTCTCAATCCGAAAGCACTTCCTGGTATTTGAGAATTGCTTCTATTAAGCGCTTTCCAATTTGATCGTTAGTTGGAGGAATCAGGGATTAGTTTCCTGGGGTATCGGGTTAGGGCCGTTGATGTCGGCTAGGGGACATTTATTTGAAAGATGGGGGTAACGGTGAATGGAAACTCAGAGGTCACTAATAAATGAAAGGCATTCATTTGGAGGTTTCTTGCTATGTGTGAGTTACATAATGTGTAATGCATGCATGCATACATGCAGGCAGGCAGGCAGACAGACAGACAGACAGACAGACAGACAGACAGACAGACAGACAGACAGACACACACACACACACACACCTACCTACTTACTTACCTACCTACCTACCCACCCACCTATCTAACTAACTACCTAACTAACTAACATGCATACCTGCCTACCTACACACACATCACACATCACACACACACACACTGACAAACAAACATAAGTACATACGTTTATGTACATACTTACTTATGTACATACTTACTCACATACACATGTACATCTGTTATGCGTACTTGTTAACGCTCTGTGTATGATGATATTCATTTCTCTAAGGCTGTTCTTGATACCATTACCCCATTTCTTACAATATCTTCTGTTTGCTATGTATCTGTTATATTTCTTCACGGTATCGCTTTGTGGCAGGTGGTACCAGGGCATTCTTGTGAGGTGGCCAAACCATTTAATATGTTGTTCTTTAATGAATTGTATAACTGATTTCAGACCTAGTCATCTTCTAACTTCCGCATTCCTAAATGTATCTCTCACGGTCACTCCTGCAGCACTTCTAAGGCGTCTCATCTCTGCTGTTTTGACTGTGCTCGTTAGTTGCAGTACACGCCTGTTTGTGACAATTCTAGCATAACGATCACAATTTAATCAAATGCTGAAGATAGTCAAAGGCGCTGGAATTGTAATTACCTTACCCCTCCCCCACTACGCCTAACAGTATAAGTGATAAACAACAATAACAACAACAACAGCTGAAAGCAATGGACCTTTGATGTGGATGAAAGTGTACTAGGAATGATGATGGCAGAGATGAAACCAACCAGTGATGTATTGGCAGCGGCATGCATTACCTGGTGGTAGTGAAATTTATCATGCATGTGATGGTAAATTTAATCTCGTGGAAGAGTATGCCGTTGGGATTTGGAGTGGTACGCCTTCACATAGTCTAAGTCACTAGATTATGAGGTGGGAGGCACAGTAGAGTAAAGGTGAGACACTTTCCAGCCTGCTCGGTGGCCAAGGGTTCCAATCTGTAACGAGGTAAATTTAATCTTCAAAAAAGTTGATATGGTGTTTGTCCATCAAGTGTGATGATGACCATTCATTTCATTCAGTGTGGGTTGAAAGTTTGGAGTCGTGGAGGCTGATAAGGCCTACTTTGGCTCGAAATGTTCTTTGATAATGTAAGCAAAGAATGCTTGCAGTTCCAGTAGGAGGAGGATCTCATGCGATTCTTGTTTTTATTGTTCATTTTGTCCAGTCTTCTTTTTCCCCCACAGCTCTTACAGTCCTTTTTGCTTAGCACGTGACTACACCCTTGTGTAATGATGTACGCCATTAATGTATGTCTTTGGCAGCAGTCTCACATGTGTCGTGATGAATTCCAAAAGCTTTGAGCGATATCTTCAGTGTCTTTAAAACGTTTCCTCTGGCTGCCATTTTGGAGCGTTTTCCACAGCGCAGCTCACCGTAACAATATCGTCTAAGAAGCCTGCGATCTGGCACGCGAGTCGGGTGACCAGCCCAGCAAATCTTATTCTTCATTAGTTGGTATGCGCTTCTCCAGGCTTGATATCTGGGACATCTAAATTCACCCTATTGTAATACCTCACTTCTCTACATATTTGTATCTCTCCACTCCAGATTAGCCGACCTTACAAAAGACATCACAAAATGGAAACAGTTAGGTACATGTAACTGCTGCGTAAAAATAGGGAATAATGAACTGTGTGCATACCTTACAATGTACGCAAATCTGGCAAACGGAAATCATAGGGTAAAAATTGCACTGAAGACAATTTTTAAATTACGAGGGTAAGTTAATAAGTAAGTCACAAATAGCTGTAGAGAAAAAAACTAACTATTATAATAACTTGGAACCAGTTTATTTTTATACCTACATTGTCCCTTTATTTCTCAACATAATTTCCAACAACATTGATGCACTTATCCTATCGTTTTATCAGTCCTTCCAAACCGACTGCATTGAACTGCGTGCTCTGTTTTCTAAACCACGGTTTCACTTCACATTCGACTTCGGCGTCATTCGCGAAATGTCTCCCGCCAAGGTGGGTTTTCAGTGTTTATGCTGACAGATGTTTGTCCCGTAAAGCGGTGCGTATCTGGGTAGAAAATGTTACGAGGGCGAGTCAATAAGTAAGTCACGCGGTTCTGTGGGATGGCAGGTAAATGAAAACAAAGCATGCTGTTACCTAGATGTAGAGTAGTGGCTAGATGTAGAGTAGTGGCTAGATGTAGAGTAGTGGCTAGATGTAGAGTAGTGGCTAGACATAGAGTAGTTGCTAGATGTAGAGTAGTGGCTAGATGTAGAGTAGTGGCTAGATGTAGAGTAGTGGCTAGACATAGAGTAGTTGCTAGATGTAGAGTAGTGGCTAGACATAGAGTCGTTGCTAGATATAAAGTAGTGGCTGGACATAGAGTAGTTGCTAGATGTAGAGTAGTGGCTAGGACATAGAGTAGTTGCTAGATATAAAGTAGTGGCTGGACATAGAGTAGTTGCTAGATGTAGAGTAGTTGCTAGATGTAGAGTAGTGGCTAGATGTAGAGTAGTTGCTAGATGTAGAGTAGTAGGCTAGACGTAGAGTAGTGGCTTGACGTAGAGTAGTGGCTAGACATAGAGTAGTTGCTAGATGTAGAGTAGTGGCTAGACATAGAGTAGTTGCTAGATATAAAGTAGTGGCTTGACGTAGATTAGTGGCTAGACATAGAGTAGTTGCTAGATGTAGAGTAGTGGCTAGACATAGAGTAGTTGCTAGATATAAAGTAGTGGCTGGACATAGAGTAGTTGCTAGATGTAGAGTAGTGGCAATATGTAGAGTATTGGCTAGATGTAGAGTAGTAGCTAGATGTAGAGTAGTTGCTAGATGTAGAGTATTGGCTAGATGTAGAGTAGTGGCTTGACGTAGAGTAGTGGCTAGACATAGAGTAGTTGCTAGATGTAGAGTAGTTGCTAGATGTAGAGTAGTGGCTTGACGTAGAGTAGTGGCTAGACGTAGAGTAGTTGCTAGATGTAGAGTAGTTGCTAGATGTAGAGTAGTGGCTAGACGTAGAGGAGTGGCTAGACATAGAGTAGTTGCTAGATGTAGAGTAGTGGCTAGACGTAGAGTAGTGGCTAGACATAGAGTAGTTGCTAGATGTAGAGTAGTGGCTTGACGTAGAGTAGTGGCTAGACATAGAGTAGTTGCTAGATGTAGAGTAGTGGCTTGACGTAGAGTAGTGGCTAGACATAGAGTAGTTGCTAGATGTAGAGTAGTGGCTTGACATAGAGTAGTTGCTAGATATAAAGTAGTGGCTAGACATAGAGTAGTTGCTAGATGTAGAGTAGTGGCTTGACGTAGAGTAGTGGCTAGACATAGAGTAGTTGCTAGATGTAGAGTAGTGGCTTGACATAGAGTAGTTGCTAGATATAAAGTAGTGGCTAGACATAGAGTAGTTGCTAGATGTAGAGTAGTGGCTAGACATAGAGTAGTTGCTAGATGTAGAGTAGTGGCTTGACATAGAGTAGTTGCTAGATATAAAGTAGTGGCTAGACATAGAGTAGTTGCTAGATGTAGAGTAGTGGCAATATGTAGAGTATTGGCTAGATGTAGAGTAGTGGCTAGATGTAGAGTATTGGCTAGATGTAGAGTAGTGGCTAGATGTAGAGTAGTGGCTAGATGTAAAGTATTGGCTAGATGTAGAGTAGTGGCTAGACATAGAGTGGTTGCTAGATGTAGAGTAGTTGCTAGATGTAGAGTATTGGTTAGATGTAGAGTAGTGGCTAGATGTAGAGTAGTGGCTAGATGTAGAGTAGTGGCTAGATGTAAAGTATTGGCTAGATGTAGAGTATTGGTTAGATGTAGAGTATTGGTTAGATGTAGAGTATTGGTTAGATGTAGAGTATTGGCTAGATGTAAAGTATTGGCTAGATGTAGAGTATTGGTTAGATGTAGAGTATTGGCTAGATGTAGAGTAGTGGCTAGATGTAGAGTAGTGGCTAGATGTAAAGTATTGGCTAGATGTAGAGTATTGGTTAGATGTAGAGTATTGGCTAGAATGTAGAGTAGTGGCTAGATGTAAAGTATTGGCTAGATGTAAAGTATTGGCTAGATGTAGAGTATTGGTTAGATGTAGAGTATTGGCTAGATGTAGAGTAGTGGCTAGATGTAGAGTAGTGGCTAGATGTAAAGTATTGGCTAGATGTAGAGTAGTGGCTAGACATAGAGTGGTTGCTAGATGTAGAGTAGTTGCTAGATGTAGAGTATTGGTTAGATGTAGAGTAGTAGCTAGATGTAGAGTAGTTGCTAGATCTAGAGTAGTAGCTAGATGTAGAGTAGTGATTAGATGTAGAGGAGTGGCTAGATGTAGTGTAGTTGCTAGATGTAGAGTAGTGGCTAGATGTAGATTAGTGGCTAGATGTACAGTAAGTGCTAGATGTAGAGTAGTGGCTAGATGTAGATTAGTGGCTAGATGTACAGTAAGTGCTAGATGTAGAGTAGTGGCTAGACATAGAGTAGTGGCTAGACATAGAGTAGTGGCTATATGTAGAGTAGTGACTAGATGTAGATTAGTGGCTAGATGTAGAGGAGTGGCTAGATGTAGTGTAGTTGCTAGATGTAGAGTAGTGGCTAGATGTAGATTAGTGGCTAGATGTACAGTAAGTGCTAGATGTAGAGTAGTGGCTAGATGTAGATTAGTGGCTAGATGTAGATTAGTGGCTAGATGTACAGTAAGTGCTAGATGTAGAGTAGTGGCTAGACATAGAGTAGTGGCTAGACATAGAGTAGTGGCTAGATGTACAGTAAGTGCTAGATGTAGAGTAGTGGCTAGACATAGAGTAGTGGCTAGACATAGAGTAGTGACTAGATGTAGAGTAGTGGCTAGATGTAGAGTAGTGGCTAGATTTCGTGTAGTGGCTAGATTTATTGTAGTTGTTGGAGGTAGGTAGTTGCTTGCTGTTTGTTTACACTTCATTTAGTAATGGGTTGTTATTCTTAAACTGATCGGGACTCTCAGATCTCCCCATACTAAAATAAATGCAAGGAGGTGTCCTGTGGAAGTAAAAGCGATCAATGTAGTATTGAACTCTTCTTTGGTCTGTAAAATTATGTGTCTAGTATAAATTACCCAATATGTATTTCGAGAGTAAAAACGTCCGTTACTTATTATATTGAATCAGTACTGTTGTGTGTATGTGAAGCAAAGACGAGGAGACAAGCTGAGAAGCATCTAATTGCAATAGAAATGTGGGATTGTATGGGAATACCCAGGCCAGACAGAAACACAAATGAGGCAGTCTTTCGAGAAACACAAGATACCCGTAAATTGCTTAGAACAATGGAATGTTGGCAGTGACTGATTTGTTGGCATGTTATGAGGAGAATTAAACTTGAGAAGTTAGCAACATGTGCTCACAGGTGTTGTTGTTTTTGGATTCGCTCTATTTGAACTCAAGCGTAGTCCATACACGTGCTGCAACTTCAAGAGCACTGTACTGATTGTTGCATGTGGGTAAGCTTTCCCTATTACCTGTGTCCCTCGTCATCAGACGACCCACTCCGACTTCTGAAGTACTTATATTTTATGTATAAAAATAAACTGGTTTCAAGTTGTTTTCATTTTAGTTATTTTTCTACAGCCATTTGTGACTTACTTATTAACTTCCCTCGTAATTTACGTTCACAAGTCAAGGACGAAAAGTCAAAATTTTAGTCCAACTGACCAGTGTAGAAGTTGAATCCGCCACCTCAGCCTCAGCTCACAAGAAGTCTAAGACCGACCGCTCTTATAGATTCCGTCATTCTGACCTCCATTTTCACAGGGTTAAGATGTCCGCAATAGATGGGAAAATAACGAACGAACGGACGACGAGAGAACTTTATTTTCAATGGGTTAGGAATTCGACAAAAGATGAAAAAAATTATATGAAAAGAGCTAAGGGAAGACAATAAGAGAAATACCACTTGGCACAATCGAAGCAAAAACACAAAGCTGATCCCAAACTTTGGTGACCGTGTGAAATAGTGAAATATGACCGAACACATTTACCAACAGGACACATTATAATGATACAGTTTGGATACTTGAAATAACGAATTGCTAACTTGATTTCGGAAAAGCAGAAAACAGACGACAAATACGTGAAAATCTGGCAATTTCCTTGATTTGCAAGTGAATGACGCAAGGACAATGAAATTCATTTCTGTACGGTGACGCAAACACATTACAAAACATCACTGTTTTTGTATATTTGATTGTAAAAAGAGACGCCCTAAAAAATTTTAGAATTCATTTCATCGAGTTGAGAAGAAAAGGGAGAGGAATTGAGAGAACAGAAAGGGAAGCGCCTATAGTGAATAGAAAACGAACGCCCTTGACAAATTTGATAGATTGTCCGAGAAACAAATAACGTTATAGGGATTTGGGGGTTGCCCCTCCGACAAAGGGACATTATTCAGTGTGTCAATTTTCCCTGCTGGCTTTCTTGGTTATCTTCCTTTCGATTTAGTTCTTGTTGACAACTAGCTGTTCTTGTTTCTTCTTTCTTCAATATGTTTTGCTGTGGTCAGTATTATTCTTGCATCTGTAGGAGTTAATGTAGAATTTTTTACAAACATTACATGATTGTGTAGATCTCATCTCATCTCATCTCATCTCATCTCATCATGTTCCTCTTGTACCTTGCGGTGTCGAGGTGAAGTAGAAACAGCGGGAGAGTGCCAGCTTATGGACATCATACATCGATATTCCTATGGATTCTGCTATTCCCTCAGTCCATCGTTTACGTGGTCGGCCTCTTCCTCTGTTTCTATTTGGTCTGTACATCATTGCTTGTTGTGGTATACTGTTAGCTGGTAACTTACTTGCATGGCCAATCCATTTGACTTGCTGCCTTATAAAATCTAGCGCAGCTATATCCCCCACTTTAGTCCTGATTTCTTCATTTCTGATCTTATCTCTTCTTGATACATTGAGTATTCTTCTGAGGAATCTCATTTATGTTGTCGTGATTTTTCTTTTCTCTTTTCTGTCATTGTCTAGGTTTGGAATTGGTAGCATAGAGTTTGTTGGACGATTGTGTTGTAAAGTGCTTTCTTAGTAACTAGTGGTAGTAGTAGTAGTAGTAGTAGTAGTAGTAGTAGTAGTAGTAGTAGTAGTAGTAGTAGTAGTAGTAGTAGTAGTAGTAGTAGTAGTAGTAGTAGTAGTAGTAGTAGTAGTAGTAGTAGTAGTAGTAGTAGTAGTAGTAGTAGTAGTAGTTAGTAGTAGTAATAGTAGTGTCATGAAATACTGAAGAGTTAACGATTCCCAGATGGACGACTGTATACCCGACTAACCAGGTAGGAAAAGGGTTAACCAACAAAGGAGTGACCAGGCGCATGAGTTTCTAGGTCAAGCCCCAGAAGGAGGCCAACAGTACAGGTAACCTGTCGCGTGGAAAAATTGGTTTGCAACAAAGAACAAAGACAGACAGCATTATTGGATAGCATATTGCGGTCTGAATGTATGAAGAATGGAAACGGTTCAGAGCGGTAATTTTCCACTAATCAATGATAATGCAGTCTGGATGTGAGGTGTCCAGCAATGTCAAGGACTATGCGGCATAAATGACCGATATAAAGAGGGTCAATTCTTTGTGTAAAATTAGTGTGTGTTCCAAACTGACCTGAAGGAGATATGTTCTTGAGTGGGAATAGAAATACACGTCCCTAATGATGGAAAGAGGGGATAATAGTGTGTTATTCGCTAAGTGTTATTTCGATTCCAGGAACATAGATGCCTAAATAAGGTATAAAGATATTAGATATAGTTTAGGATATGAATATAGATGTGAATGAATAGCATTTATCATTGCTTTCTATTAGTAGGAATAATATAGACGTTAGGTGAATCTTCTATCCTATGTCAGAGTGGGTTTTTTCGGAAGCCTTTTCATTTCGGCTGGAGGAAAAGACACTCACATAGGAGAGAAGAGGAAGCAGACACAGATCTCATTATTAAATGTATATCACACAGGTTTCCATACCAGTGCGGGACTTATCAGCTGAGAGATGACACAGATGGCTGTGGTCAGGATCACCCAGTGATGATAACCCACGAGAAAGCACTTTAAAGTAATAACGCACGACACTTGTGCATAAGAAAGGAAGGAAAAGAAGTGGCATATTAATAAGTCAGGAGGACAGAGAACGGAAAATAGAGATCATACAAACTAAAGAAAAAAGACTCAAATTACTCAGTATCGAAGAGTTGCAAGGTGCATACAAAGTGCCTATATCAATTAAGAACTATCCAGTGTAGAACTTTTACAGGACAAAAATAGAGAACAATAGAAACTCGATGTGTTTTCCAGGATGGAATTAAGAACGCTATAAGATAATAAAGAACATTCTTTACGCTGACAGCATATGGTGATCGGGTTAAATACATTCATACAGTGGTGAACATTTTTCATTACAAAAAACGGATATATCTACCGACTCAAGCAGACGGAGCTGTCAGGATGAGACCGTTCTGTATCTGTCATGTCCTGTACTCTAGCTGAGAGAAGAGACGAGAGAAACCACGGAGACTATCTATCAACATCTTATCTGGCAGCCACACTAGAAGAACATACAAACTACATAGACAATATCCATACATACACCAGACATAGTTTTTATTAATAAATCTTTTATCTTATCGTTGAAAGGAACTGTTGTCGGAGTATGTGTTGAGGGAATAATAGAGAGAGAGAAAGAAATAGATATATGGAAGGAAAGACAGAAGAGAGGGGTGTAGACCAAAGTCAGTCAATAATCCCAACAGATAATAAGTTTAAAGATGTGCTTGTTGAGTCCAGTCTTCTCTCGGGATTTTAACATAGGACATAATTGGTGGAGCGAGCGGGATACGTACATACATTATACCCATATGACCTGCATATTGGCACAGGCATAGCGGAGTACATGCATGTTGGGACATACTGATTGGAATAAAAAGAAGTATACATTGATGACTTTTAATGGAAGGACGTCCATTGGATATATGGTGCCATTACATTTATGGTAGAAACATTTCATTAATGCTGGTGACTTTGCAGTGAGAAAGTTCCAGACAGAGTGAATGTGGATAGGTGGTAAGACACATTACATACCTAGTCATACGGTCACACGTCTACATAAGTCTTTATCCTATATCTCCTCTTGTGGATGAGAGAGTGGTTGTGATGTACTGTGTGGTGTTGAAGATTTATAATAATTAATAGATATAGATAAATGATATAGGTTCTAGGTAGATTATCGGTTTATAGTGAGTATTCTTTACTGCTTTGAGGTGTCTTTACTCAACGTGCTGACTTACCTGCTTTAACTATGGCCACTCCCAAACTAACTACAGCAGAACTTAGGGCAAACGGAGAGGAAATTGGGTTGGCTGGTTCAGACTTAACTGATTACATACAAGAAAGAGAGCGAGAGATTCGTCAAGCGGAACGAGAAGAGCGAAAGACCCAGTTGGAAGCAGAAAGGGAGGAGCGTAAGGCCCAGTTGGATGCAGAAGAAGCCACAAAGATCAGAGAACATGAATACCGCATGAAAGAGCTAGAACTCAAGACACAAACTAAGGGAGAAATAGATGGAGTGGAAGGAAATTCTTCTTCACCTGGTGCAACCCATATGAGTGGACATGGTTACCATGCCATGAAGTTTCCCTTAGCTGTCTACGATCAGTCTAAGGAACGCTTTGACCAGTACGCATCTCGTTTCGAAGCAATGTCAGTCGCTATGGGGCTGGATCGGAGCAGATGGGCTCTTAAACTATCCCAGGGTTTAATCGGTTCGGGATTTGAAGTGTACACACGCTTACCACCAGGACAGGAAAATAATTACGAGGAATTAAAAGCAGCTTTGATGAAACATTTTGACATAACCGCACAAACGTATAGGAAGAAGTTTAGATCGTCTAGACGAGAGCCGGGAGAACTATTCGCCGCCTACAGTCTGAGGCTGAAATCCTATCTCCAGAAATGGATGGACTTGGCAGAATTCACGAGGGATTATGAGAGTCTCGAAGAGATGATGGTGGTAGACCAAATGCGAAAGCAAATGTCGAAACCTCTCAGAACCTTCTTAGGAGAACAAGGGGCGGAACGGATTGATGTGGTGAATAAGCTGGCGGAACGATTCGTGGAAGTACATGGTGAAACTGAGGAACTAAGTACACAAACCAAAGGTCAGGAGAAACCAGAGAAAAAGAAACATAAAAACTGGGAAGGAGAAAAAGGGGAACCTTATATAAAGCACACAGAGGAGAGTTCAGAGAAGGTGAAGGTAGGAAACCAGAGCACCTCGAATTCTCAAGCGAAACGACAGTGGTCTGAAAAGTGGTGTTCATTTTGTAAGGCGGCCTCCCACAACACAAAAGACTGCAGATCGAAACCTAAAAGTTCTTACTTCGCAGCATGCAAAGTGATTCCTACATCGGTGATCACAGACAAGGCTGAGGTCGGCGAAGGAGAAAGGAACAAAAAGGACACAGGGAAACCTAGGAAGGGAACAGAGTGCACTCACTGCCAGTCGACAACACATAATACTGTGGACTGCAGATGCAAGGCAAAACACGCCAATTGCATAACCAACCTCGAGGAATCAAAAGAGGAAGGCAAGGAAACGGTCAAGGAGATGAAAGACACTCAGGACCAAGAGAGACCACCTGTGGTTGAACTGATTGAAGTAAATGGCCAACAGGTGGCTTGTCTCTACGATACCGGTTTGGATGGGGAAGCGGTGGTGGACGCCAGCTTAGTAAGCCCAGACCAATTTACAGGGGAGACCATAGAGATACAGCCGGCAATGAGGAGTGCTGTTTCCATGACGCTGCCAATCTCCAAGGTGGAGATTAAATCCAGGTACGTCACGGGCATTATGCCAGCTGCTGTATTATCTGACTCCTTATTTCCAATGATCATTGGCACGAAATATGTCTTTTTGGGGATGCCCAAACAGCAAGCCCACCAGGGAACAGTAGTCAGTGGATCTCAAGGGAAGGAAAAAGAGGCAGAGACACTATGCGACAACTCAGAGATAGGAGAATTGCATACTGCCCAGAGGAAGGATACTTCTTCTTCTTCTTCTTCGTTCATCCGGAGTTTTTTTCCGGATGTGATTGCGTTGTGCCTGTTTACAGCAGAGCTGCGTTCTTGTGCCGTTAGGCCGACACATCCGACTTCTGCGGGCATTTGTTGACCGGGTTAACCTTCCCGGGGGTTTCTTAGGACGTTTGACTCTCACTGGTGTGGTGTTATCCCCCATCCCAGCTGGTCCATATAGAACAGCCAAAGATCCTGGTCAGCCCTCAAGGGAAGGCAGGGGCAGACCATGGGCATTCCCCGCCATCCAAGGAGGCTTCCATAATTGCAGAGCCGATACATAGCGCTCTGGTACTGGGCTCACCCAAGGAATCGTCACGTCCTGCACATGGCTGCTTAGCCTCACTTCCGTATATTGGGCCTTCCGTTCACCATAGGCTGTTCTTCCGGAAACCAGAAGTATGCAGTCTGCAGATGACATCCACACAGTGAGCTTTCGATTCGGACTTTCCATGTAATGGATTTGCTATCCAAGCAATATTCCATTTCGTGCCACTAGGACACTTTTCCACCTTTTATGAAGAACACACAGTGGGCTTTAGATACGGACTTTCCACGTAATGGATTTGCTATCCAAGCAATATTCCATTTCATGCCACTAGGACACTTTTCCACCTTTTATGAAGCCCACACAATGGGCTTTTGATTCGGACTTTCCACGTAATGGATTTGCTATCCAAGCAATATTCCATTTCGTGCCACTAGGACACTTTTCCACCTTTTATGAAGCCCACACAGCGAGCTTTCGATTTGGACTTTCCACATAATGGATTTGCTATCCAAGCAATATTCCATTACATGCCTCTGGGTCTTCATGCACCTTTAAATGTCAACCTGTATGTAGTTAAAGTAAGCTGCGGTCAACTTGAGCTTGTTGATATCTCCATAGAGCTTGTCCTCAAATGAAGCAGGTGTGGGCCAAAATATCTTTCTCTGTTCTGCATACGTTGGGCAATCCTGCAGCAAATGTTTTGCTGTCATTTTTCCAGTTCTACAATTACATTCATCGGTATCTCCTATCTTTAGTTTATTGAACAAGTGGTATTTCAGCCTGTTATGTCCTGTGCGGAGTCTGAAGATTGCTACTTGTTCTCTTCGGTCGAGTTTGTAATATGCATCATCCTTCTGATGGCCTGGATGCTCAGATTCCCATTTGGTTCTATAAGTGCTTTTTATCAACCTCTTTGCCTCATTATAGGTTATGTCTATGTCAGGCTGTGGTAGTCGTCCGCCCTCTTTTGCCAGTCTGTCAGCCTCTTCGTTTCCAGGTATACTGCAATGTGATGGGATCCACTGTATTACAACTTTTTTGGATTTCTGGCATAGACCATGGAGTGCTGCTCTTAGGTCAGTTAGTTCTGTGCTGTTATTGCTCTTGAGTATTGAGACAGCTGACTTTGCATCTGTGAAGATAGCTATTTGCTTCTCTTTATTTTCCTCCATCAGGAGCATTTCTGCTGCAATTTTCAAAGCCTCTACCTCCGCTTTGAAGTTACTTGAAAATTTTCCAGTTGCCATTGAATGTGTTTTTTTCACTCCATTTTTTAAATTTAGGAGAATTCCTCCTCCTCCATTCTCTATTGAATTTTTGGCTGATCCATCTGTATATGCATGGGTCCAATTCCTGCTTGGGTAATGTTCTTTTATGTAGTTTAGGGTTATTTCTCTTCTTTCGGTTTCATGCTGAGTGTTCTTTTTCTCAATACCAGGAATGTTTTCTATCATCTCAGGCAGTTGCTGCTGTCTCCAAGCTGGGAAGTTGTGTGCATTGTGTATGGGCTTGACTGTTGATATGTTAAGTATAGGATCTGCCCTAATCCTTCGTTTTGCAGTTTCTACAAAGTTGCTACGCTTCAGTCTTCCCTTTCCAAAACCATTAAATCTGTTGTACATAGGGTGGTCTGTCAATCTTCTAAATTTTTCTGCTTGTTGCTGGGCTCTGCTATCTCTTCTATCCTGCATTGGTTGTAAACAAGTGATCTTTTCTAGTTCATTAATAGGCGTTGTCTTCAGGCTTCCAGTTATGATTCGCATTCCTTGGTTTTGGACTCTACTTATTTTGTTAAAGTTTGACTTAGCTGCTGTTGCCCAAGCTGCAATGCCATATTCCAGTACTGGCCTCACCCGTCCAGTATATAACTTCTTGAGAACTTTCTCATCTGCTCCCCACGTTGTACCAGCAAGCTTTTTCATGATTGCCATTCTCTGCCTTGCTCTTGTTCGATTTTTCTCAACCTGTGTCTTCCATGTCAGGCGACGATCAAAGGTGACTCCTAGATAGTTTGGATTTTCTTCATGGCGCAATATTTTTCCATTCAATACCAGCTTAGGTTGCTGAGTTTTATTTGAGAGGGAGAACACTGTGCATGTTGTTTTCTCCTCACTTATCTTCACTAGCCATGATTTTGACCAGTCCTCTAGCGCTAATAAGGCTTGCTGTATTCTGCTGTTAGCTGTACTAATATATTCTTCAGATGTCCATATGGCTAGGTCATCTGCAAAGGAGGATGTGTGTACTCTGGCTGGAAAATTTTCTGTGATGTCATTTATATATGCTAGGAATAATGTTGGTGAAAGAACTCCTCCTTGGGGGACACCTTGCTCCAGCAGCATCATTTTGCTTGTTTGTCCTTGTACTTTTGTCCTGGCAGTTCTGTTCTCAAGGTAGTGGCTGATCCATTTATACATTTTTCCACAAACATGCATGTTTTGCAGTTTTACTTTCAGTCCTTCCTTCCATACTTTATCAAATGCTTTTTCTAAATCTATCCAGACTGCTAGTGTGTGCTTTTTCTCTTGGAAGGCATCCTCTATTTCCTGAGCTATATAGGTTATTTGATCTTCAGTGGATCTGTATTTTCTGAATCCTGCTTGGTGTGGTGTTAAGAGTTTGTTTTCTTCCAGATGCCATGTTAGCCTGCCATTGATAATGCGTTCCATTAATTTTCCTACACAGCTCAGTAGACTGATAGGTCGATAGCCATTTGGTTCTTCCAGGTCTTTTCCTTTCTTTGGGACTGGTATTAGTATAGCTTCCTTCCATGCCTGTGGGACTATTCCTCTCTTCCAGCTGTTATTTAGGACTGCTAGTAGTTTCTTCTTTGCCTTGGTGCCTAGTCCTATTAGCATTTCATTTGTGATTCCATCCTTTCCTGGTGATTTCTTCTTTTTTAGGGTATTCATTGCCTGTTCCATTTCTTCCATTGTTAGATTTGCCATCATATATTCTGCTGCTGTCTCTGTATTTCTATGATGTGTCTGTTTGTCTTTGATTGCTTTCTTCTGTTCGGTTGTAATATCAATGTGGTTTGCATTTGCATAGTGTTCCATTAGTGCATTTGCAGCCTTTTTGCCTGTAAGCAAGGCATTTCCTTGTTTAATTGTTATTTGTTTGTTTCTAGGTCCTTCATTGTTCATGGCTTTCACTAGTTTCCATAGTTTGTTTCCATCCCTGTCAAAATTCAGGTTTTCTGTTTTTTCCCTCCAACAATCTCTTGTTGTTTGATTTACTGTTCTTTTATATTTTGCTGAGATGGCTTTGAGAGAGATGTTTGCTTCAATTGTTTGTTCTCTCTCTGCTGTCTTCCTGGCATCTTCAACTTTGTCCTCCAAACTTTGTAGTTCTTCAGTCCAGTATGGTTTGTAATTTTTCCTCGCTCCTCTTGGAATGGACTCAGTGGCTGCCTGTATTATCGCTCTGTTTAGACTTTCCACCATTTGCTTTATGTTGCCATATCGTGTATTTATGTTTTCACAATATTTGTCTGTTAGTATGGCAAATCTGTCCCAATCTGCTCGTTTGTAATTCCAGCGGGGCAAGGGCTTTTGCTCCTGTGGAACATACTCCATATTCATTTCAAGCTTGATTGGTCTGTGGTCACTACCTGCTAATTGGTCCAGCACATGGCGATCGATTTTGTGGAGGATGTCTCCTGTGCAGAAAGCTAAGTCTGGAGTAGAAGTGGTAAGCCATCTTCTGGAGTAGAAGCTCGGTGTGTCATCCGCTTTGTTGAGTAGATGGAGATTTGAGTCTATTTCCCAGTCCTCCAATTCATCTCCTCTTTTGTCAGTATCTGAGTATCCCCATCTTTCTGAAGGGCTATTAAAGTCTCCGACAATAATGCAGTTTGTGTCAGTTATTTTCATGTTTGAGAGTGTAAGGTCCTTATCTGCTGGGCTATACAGATTGTAGATTCTTATTTTCACGTCCTTTATCATTATATCAACACCTATAATTTCCGTTTGGTTGTCAGAGATCACAGATACTTCGCTGCAAGGTATTGTATTTCGTGTAAGTATTAGAACTCCTCCTTTGTGTCCTTCGCGGTCGAAACGTGTGGCCTGATATCCTCTGACTGAGAATTTGTGATTGGTGTTGAGGTGTGTCTCTTGAATGCATGCCACATCTATTCTATCTTTATGAAGACGCTGTGTTAGGGAGTCTTTCTTCTTGTAAACTCCTTCGGCATTCCACTGTAGTATGTTGAGTGTCCGGGGTATTTGGTCAATAGCTCTTAACCTACTCCTCTGTGCCTTGACTCCACAGCACAGGGGAAGGTGACCACCAGTAGTCATGGGTGGACCCCCTCGAGGCAGGGGGCCCGGCACTATCACCGCCTGATGGGACTTCACGGGATTAGCACCATATCGATTAATTTTGATTTGTGACATCATGAATTAAGTTACGTTGCACTGCTTTGTCAAGCCTATGGCTCAGTACATCCGATTTCGACAAGCATTTATTCGGGATGCTTTCCCTAGCCTTTGACTGTCCCCAGTCTACCTACAAGGCAGCAGGTTTCACGTTGCACTGCTTTGTCAAGCCTATGGCTCAGTACATCCGATTTCGACAAGCATGTATTTGGGGTGCTTTCCCTAGCCTTTGACTGTCCCCAGTCTACCTACAAGGCAGCAGGTTTGTGTGTCTCTTCGTCTGGTCCCTCTCCCTTGACCTGTCCGACATGGGTGGCCCTACCAGTAGCTGTGCTACCGTCGGCATAGCTCTTGGGGTCATTGGGACGCACAAGCCCCTCTACCTCGTCACGGTGGACACACAGCAGAGGGGGGAAGGATACTACGTTGCATCCTTGCTACAGGAAGCTGCAAAGAAGTGCTGAGCCACCAGAACGGGGACAGTACTTTCTGAAGAATCAACTACTCTATCGGAGAGCTGGGAGGGGAGATAACCTGCATGAGCAGTGGGTGGTTCCAGAGACCCACCGTCCTCATATTCTTCAGAGTGGACACATCATAGGCGAGAATCGACATATGGGTGTCAGAGAGACCTTGCAGAAAATATCCGGCCATTATTGCTGGCCAGGAATGACCGGAGATGTACGCCGGTGGGTGAAGTCTTGTTCGGAGTGCCAGAGAGCACCACCCAACAAGCGAATCAAGAGGAAACTAGCTCTTAAAGTGGAAGACAAAGTGGAAGTGTGGAGTCCAGCAGAGACCAATATACTCCAAGTAGGATGGAAAGGACCTTATCCTGTGGAAAAGGTGGTGTCCAAGAACATCTACAAAATACGGATCGGGGAAGAGAAGAAAAATCTCCCTAGACATCTCATTAGGAAATATGAAGAGAGATCCGGGAGCAAAGCTTCGCACTTTATGGTGATGGCAGCCATGGGGACAAAGGTTACCAGTCCAGACGAAGACCAGAGATCGCCAGTACAACATAGGAGGGCCTATGGGACAGTACGGGATAGGTCAGATTTACCCAACGTCAGGAGGAGGGAAATCACAAGTCAGGGAAAGGACAAGAGTGAAAGTTTCACCGGTAACCAAGTTCAGAAGGGTTGGGTAACGTCGGGAAAAGCGAGAATTACCCAGGACTCCAACCAAAGATTGGCTGACCAGATACAACATCGCCCAAGATGGTCCTGGAAGCAAAAGCCCAGGAGGTTTGGGAAAGACGACTCGGTCCGACGAGGACGAGGCGGAACATCCCCAGAGGAAAAACCGGGGGAAACCAAGAGGACATGGAAGCAGTGTTACAATCAGGATGGGACAATCCGTTTGTATTGTGAGCCGTCGCTGACGCAAGTCGAAAGTAGGTCGACCGGACGTACAGGAGCGAGGGGCCAACACTAGTTTCAGTCTTTAGTAGTATAGTAGGGTGTCAATTAGAGCGCCTACTGGATAATGAAGTGAGCAAGGTGAGGATCCAATCATATCATCAACACGTGATGTTAATAGCGACTTAGCAGAAGCTCAACGCACGGTGGATGTGATGGACGTTGTTGCTGCAACTGGACTTCACAGTGGAATACATCCTTGGTAAGGAGAATGTAGGAGCAGATTTTATCCAGACATCCAGCTCCGGAGGAAGAAGACGAGGATTGTGGATCATGGGAATCAAACCTACAGTGAGAAAGATTCGACGCGGTCTAATCTCTTAAGAGGGGGCCTATGTCATGAAATACTGAAGAGTTAACGATTCCCAGATGGACGACTGTATACCCGACTAACCAGGTAGGAAAAGGGTTAACCAACAAAGGAGTGACCAGGCGCATGAGTTTCTAGGTCAAGCCCCAGAAGGAGGCCAACAGTACAGGTAACCTGTCGCGTGGAAAAATTGGTTTGCAACAAAGGACAGACAGCATTATTGGATAGCATATTGCGGTCTGAATGTATGAAGAATGGAAACGGTTCAGAGCGGTAATTTTCCACTAATCAATGATAATGCAGTCTGGATGTGAGGTGTCCAGCAATGTCAAGGACTATGCGGCATAAATGACCGATATAAAGAGGGTCAATTCTTTGTGTAAAGTTAGTGTGTGTTCCAAACTGACCTGAAGGAGATATGTTCTTGAGTGGGAATAGAAATACACGTCCCTAATGATGGAAAGAGGGGATAATAGTGTGTTATTCGCTAAGTGTTATTTCGATTCCAGGAACATAGATGCCTAAATAAGGTATAAAGATATTAGATATAGTTTAGGATATGAATATAGATGTGAATGAATAGCATTTATCATTGCTTTCTATTAGTAGGAATAATATAGACGTTAGGTGAATCTTCTATCCTATGTCAGAGTGGGTTTTTTCGGAAGCCTTTTCATTTCGGCTGGAGGAAAAGACACTCACATAGGAGAGAAGAGGAAGCAGACACAGATCTCATTATTAAATGTATATCACACAGGTTTCCATACCAGTGCGGGACTTATCAGCTGAGAGATGACACAGATGGCTGTGGTCAGGATCACCCAGTGTTGATAACCCACGAGAACGCACTTTAAAGTAATAACGCACGACACTTGTGCATAAGAAAGGAAGGAAAAGAAGTGGCATATTAATAAGTCAGGAGGACAGAGAACGGAAAATAGAGATCATACAAACTAAAGAAAAAAGACTCAAATTACTCAGTATCGAAGAGTTGCAAGGTGCATACAAAGTGCCTATATCAATTAAGAACTATCCAGTGTAGAACTTTTACAGGACAAAAATAGAGAACAATAGAAACTCGATGTGTTTTCCAGGATGGAATTAAGAACGCTATAAGATAATAAAGAACATTCTTTACGCTGACAGCATATGGTGATCGGGTTAAATACATTCATACAGTGGTGAACATTTTTCATTACAAAAAACGGATATATCTACCGACTCAAGCAGACGGAGCTGTCAGGGTGAGACCGTTCTGTATCTTATGTCATGTCCTGTACTCTAGCTGAGAGAAGAGACGAGAGAAACCACGGAGACTATCTATCAACATCTTATCTGGCAGCCACACTAGAAGAACATACAAACTACATAGACAATATCCATACATACACCAGACATAGTTTTTATTAATAAATCTTTTATCTTATCGTTGAAAGGAGCTGTTGTCGGAGTATGTGTTGAGGGAATAATAGAGAGAGAGAAAGAAATAGATATATGGAAGGAAAGACAGAAGAGAGGAGTGTAGACCAAAGTCAGTCAATAATCCCAACAGATAATAAGTTTAAAGATGTGCTTGTTGAGTCCAGTCTTCTCTCGGGATTTTAACATAGGACAAGTAGTAGTAGTAGTAGTAGTAGTAGTAGTAGTAGTAGTAGTAGTAGTAATAGTAGTAGTAGTAGTAGTAGTAGTAGTAGTAGTAGTAGTAGTAGTAGTAGTAGTAGTAGTAGTAGTAGTTACTACTTAGTAGTAGTAGTAGTAGTAGTAGTAGTAGTCGAAATATTCTTCTTCTTCTTCTTCTTCTTCTTCTTATTATTATTATTATTATTATTATTATTATTATTATTATTATTATTATTACTATTCTTCTTCTTCTTCTTCTTCTTCTTCTTCTTCTTCCTCCCTATTTGTTTTACTTCGTCGTTTCCCTACATCATGGTTATCAATGGATTGTTATGCCATTTTATGTGCCAAACTGCCTTTTCTTTCACATGTATTTTCTTAAGGAGTGTGCTGTGTATACTTACTCAAAATTCCCTTATTTCCATGCTCTTCGCCTCAGTGACAAGCCCTGTTCGTCTTCAGTTGTATTTTCAGCAGACTCATTGATCCGCTCCATCTTTCCACCCATTACAGTTATTATTGACTTATTTTTTTACATCCGTGCGGACTAAAAATATACCTATACAGTCACAACTCACTCAGACTCTAACAATTAGACAAGAGCGTGCTTTTAGTTTGTCGAGACTATCGTCTGTTCCACTTTTCACAATGAGGAGCATTTTTGGTCATATTCACTGGCACAAGAACGCGGTATAATGGGGCGACAATTTGCCGTGAAGTTGGAACCGTGATTAACTTATGACTAGCGACTAACTAATTAAGGGAGACTCTGTGGCGTAGTGGTCAAGCCGTCTGCTCCGGGCTCCGAAAGTCGTGGGTTCGATCCCTAGTCGTGTCCTTCGGTTCGCGAGTGCATTTTATCGGAGACTCCTGAGGGTCGTCGCTGGAGCTTCGGAGTTCGTGCTTTGTGCGACGCTTTCCGCGCTGCGGAACAAGACTGAGCCATATGGGATAAAACTCCGGTGCAGTTAAGTTAACCCTGTCGACTTTTAAGCGACTATTTAATTAAACAAGTATATGAGTTTGGAGTCACGTAATTGTGGAGTCGCACAGGATCGCACAAGATAATAGAAAGCACCGGATCTTTTACACTCTTTTCAGGGCCAAAACGCAAATGGTACTAACTCCATATTTGTATAGACTTGGTATATTTGTATAAAGTTGTTATTTGTAATTTGTATATACTTGTATATTATATAGACTTTGTATATTTTGTATGGACTTGTTATATTTGTATGGATTTGGTATATTTGCATAAACGTGGTATATTTATATAGACTTGGTATATTTGTATATACGTGGTATATTTATATAGACTTGGTATATTTGTATAGAATTGGCATATCTGTACAGACTTGGAACTAAAGCCATATTTGTATAGACTTGGAGTAAAGCCTTATTTGTATAGACTTGGAGTAAAGCCATATTTGTATAGGCTTGGTACTGAAGCCATATTTGTATGGACTTGGTAATAACGCCATATTTGTATATATTTGGTACTAAAGCCATATTTGTATAGACTTGGTCCTAGAGCCATATTTGTATAGACTTGGTACTAAAGCCATATTTGTATGGACTTGGTAATAACGTCATATTTGTATAGATTTGGTACTAAAGCCATATTTGTTTAGACTTGGTCCTAGAGCCATATTTGTATAGACTTAGTACTAAAGCCATATTTGTATGGACTTGGTAATAACGCCATATTTGTATAGATTTGGTACTAAAGCCATATTTGTATAGACTTGTAACTAAAGCCATATTTGTACAGACTTGGTACTAAAGCCATGTTTGTATAGATTTGGTACTAAAGCCATATTTGTATAGATTTGGTACTAAAGCCATATTTGTATAGACTTGGTACTAAAGCCATATTTGTATAGTCTTGGTATGTTTGTATAGACTTTATAATAAAGCCATATTTGAATAGACTTTGTACTAAAGCCATACTTGCATAGACTTGGTATGTTTGTATAGAATTTGCAAATTTGTACAGACTTGGAACTAAAGCCATATTTGTATAGACTTCGTAGATGTGTATAGAATTGGAACTAAAGCCATATTTGTATAGGGCTTGGTACTAAAGCCATATTTGTATAGACTTGGTATGTTTGTAGAGACTTGGTACTAACGCCATATTTGTATAGACTTGGTACTAAAGCCATATTTGTATAGACTTGGTGCTAAAGCCATATTTGTATAGACTTGGTACTAAAGCCATATTTGTATAGACTTGATACTAAAGCCATATTTGTATAGACTTGGTACTAAAGCCATATTTGTATAGACTTGGTACTAAAGCCATATTTGTATGGGCCAATCGGCACCCGGTGGCTGATGCGGTCAGAATTATGCCCACCGCCTTTACTTCCCAACCCCTGTCCCGAGACCCATTTACCATTGGATGTATCGGAGAGCCCCTGACAGTCAAAGAATATTCGCCTCGATGCAGGTTCAAACGCATGACTACCGACCCAACAGGCGAGAACCTAGCGACTCAGCTACCGCGGGTCCCGTTCGGAAAGATGCCAGCCTTGTGTCTCCCGTGTACCAGACCATTCTAGACATCAGTTGGGAAAATGAGTTATACACTTAGGTTTCTCGGCGTTAAAGATTTTGGGATGTTGCTTTATTTTCACGGCGTTCAGTTATTATTTGTGCGTGCGTGCTTGCGTGCGTGTGTGCTTGTGTGCGTGCGTGCGTGCGTGCGTTCGCTTTGAAGTAGCCCATACACATGCTGCTACTTCAAATGCACCGGACCGATTGTTGCGTGTACATTCGTTTTCAATATTGCCAATGTCCCTCGCCATCACACGAGCCCACACCGATTTTTCCACGGAGATATCCTTCCTACATGCTACCAAAGTACCATCCTCAGTGGAGCATTAGTCTTAGAGCAGTACATACACTCTCCAGACACAGACAATAACGGGGTGTGCACTAACAGAGCTGCAACTCACATCCGTGGTGAGGCATATTAGCTCACCATTCAGTACAGCGCCAACCGACTGGCTGAATGTGGGCTTGGACTGATAATGTTCCAGATATGCGGTGTGGCTTTTCATTGTAAACAGACTCCAGCCCAAATGCGACTAGAGAATAAAGCCCAAATAGAACTCATGTAATTTACAAGTACAGGTTTTCCATCGGAAGACAATCATTTCATCTGGAAGAGGGACATTCGAATTCTGATTAGATTTTTAGTTTCATTTTCAGTTTGTATTGAGTCCAGAATCGTCTAATTTTCACATATTGTTTTACTTGTGTAAGTGACGAGCTATGCCCTGGAATATATTGTTGATGTTATTCCAATGGTCTCAGCGATTCCTCTCCAACTGGTGTTTATAGAATGGGAATATATCAAATATGAAATCAAGAATGAACATCATTGCAATAGGAATCAGCATCATTACACCCACACCTGCTCCTCCCCAGTCGTCAGTAGCCATCAAAGACTTCCCATTATTGTGGTATCAGTGATAGCTTGATTGAACATTTCCCTACATTTGCCTCTACGGGCCGAAGGCCGAATAGATCATCTGCTCCCTCCTCCGTTATTCAGCCTCTTATAAAGTGGGTCCTTTGTTTGTTTATCTGGATTTTCCTGTCAATCCCCGAGAGCCTTCATCACCTTGGTCTTGTCATAATCTGCTCGCCGCGATAAGGAGCGAGCAGCCAGTTTATCAGCCTGATCATTTCCTCGCATGCCCTGGGCAGACATTACTGAACGCCAGTGCACCAGCACTAACTATGACTCATCACCTATGTATTTCCTGTTCGTAGCCTTCTTCTTTTCGAAATATGCAAGTCTCTGCATTCGGAACAGGACAGTTTCTGTTTTATGTAGCATGCTGTGCATGTCCGTCAGAAACATAATTTACAGGATGAAAGGAAGTCTACGGCGACATTTATACACTTTTCCCATATGGAGACACAACCAGCCTCCTCGCTTGACATATTGTGTAGGGGGTTATCTTTCAATGTTGTGGGGAAGAGCTTTCAATAACAATCACAGCAACCTGTCACCGTAGAGACATATTTGATCCAGTAGGATTTTTTAAAGTTTCAACATATTGTAGAGAAGAATCTCAAGGAGTTTGAGTGTCCAAGCTGGTTGTCACCCCCAGATTTTATCGTCAACGTCATCATCTTCCACTTTTGCTGTCAAGCGTCGTGAGACGGAATAATTGGCGCTCCATCGCCAGATGGGTGGCACTGAATAGTGTCATTCCATGTGATTGTACAATGTCTTTGATGTCGTCAATCGATATTTTTCTCCGGGTCCTCTTGCTCTCGTACCAGATCTTCTTTGATGTAGCGCCAGTGCGGGTAGTTGATGGTGTTGCATTCTAACGAGATGGCCGAACCATTTGATCTTCTGCCTTTCAATAAATGTGGCACACAGTGTTGACCCCACTGCCTGTCTGATGACATCATTTCTTATTCGGTCTCGGATTGTTAAATTGGGAGCTCTCCTCGTGTATCCCATCCCACAGATTGTATAAATCACTTTATTTGTTATATCTCTACACATTCATTGCGGGGAGTAGTAACCATGATATATCCTTAAGTGTTCGTAGTGGTATCACTTTTGGTAAAGCCTAAGTCCGTCGTGGAGCAATTTATTTTACTACTATTTCACTACTACTTTACTACACTTTTACTGTTATTCCCCCAATACGCCTTATTTGCGAATGAAAGGGTACCTTGCCAACGTTTCCTTGTGCAATAAGAATAAATATAGACATATTGTTGCAAGATTATTAATTTGCTATATCAAGCGCATACTGTTCTATGCATATAAAACATGGACAATCAACAGAAAAACCGTAATAGCTGCGTGCTGCTATGAGAAATATGGTTTTTGAAGAAACATGCAAAGAAGATGGAAAGAGGTTAAAATGACGTGGTCTTTCGAAAAACAGAAAACTGTAAATTTATTTGGAAAACAAAATTAGACATAGTCGTAAACGGTCAACAATTTTGTAGACACATAATGTGAAGCAATACATTTGAAGATCTGTTGATTAGACAAATCTGATGTGGGAAAAGCCAAGGTAAGGACAAATAGTTAAATGCACGAATGAATTTTTTTTTCAATTCCCGTAATCGGGAAAAGAACACTGACCTGATGCGAGACTATGATGATAGTGTGTAGGAAGGGAGGGGGGGGGTGGTCTGAGTGGTCTCGAGGTATGGTGGCCGCCTCCAGTACTGGAGGTCCCGGATTCAGACTCCGGTGAGGACCAGGATTTATGTAAAAAATGCACCTGGACGTCCAGTAATAAAATTTCCCCTGGTCACTGGGTAGTGAGATCGGACGCTCGTGTGTATTGTTGCGCACGTAAAAAATCTCTTGGCAGTTGGAAATCGAACAAGAGTAGCCTAACGGCGCTGCCCGGGCAAAAATTTCCAGTTAAATATCTACCCAAAGTATTTCAGGATCCTCGCCGATGCAACGGAGTTCGTGCATTGAGCTGAGTTTCTCCAGACTCAGGTTTGAGTTAGGAGGAAAACGGAGCACTTATGGGTTAAACCGTGTGCCGTGATGTTGATCCAACGACTGAACTAAACTAAATAGTGTGTGAAAAGGCAGAACATGATCACTCAACGTTATAAGCATCGTACATGGTAATGAATATAATGGGGAAACAAACAAGAGGAAAAATTCATTGCATCGGGTTTTATTCCATATGGCTCTGTCTCTTCCGGCAGGACGACCTGTCTAAGACATCACACAAAGCACGAACTCCTTATCTCCAGCAAAGACCCCCAGGAGTCTTCGAGAAAAATGCACTCGTGAACCAAACGCCGTAGATAACCAACCCACAACCTTTTGAGCGCGAGGCTGCCACTTCGCCACGGAAATTCCATGATGAATATAATGATGACTAAGTCATGTTCACAGTGAAACCGACGGTTGTCACCCCAAGGATGATATATGGAGTTGATATTACTTTAAATTCTTATATGTTCCTTGATATGAAATAAGGACGATTATAAGGAGTGCATCAAGCCTGCAGATATCAATAAGAAGTATCTCAAGTAAAAGTAAGGAATACGTTTATAAGCTCTCCGGCGTGTGGGGTATACGGTTTTATCCACGTATGTTTGCAGGCTAATCGCTACTTTATGGGTCACGTGGTCTATATCATGCCAGTCTTCTTTACTTCCCACGATATTCCCTGGTACCAACTTCAGACTAGGTCGAACTGGAAGCCATGTCTTGAAGAGGATTCGAGCACACACCTCCAGAACCTACAGACACGTCAGAGATAAGAGTGTAAATAAAGTAGCAATAAATATTCTTTCTTATCTATGACTGAACCACCAAACAATGATAAGTGAGCTTTACTAGAACATGGTCACAAGTGACAAAATGGACGTTACGGCTAAAGACTTCGTCAGCACAGAAAAAACCCCGACACAGCTACATGAAAAATACTACATGAATATATATATATCTAAGAGTTACTTATCTGTATCCTTATTGTGGGCTGGAAACGTCTTTCTGTTGATCCGATTGTATGATTCCAATAAAGTAAATGTCTTATCTATGACTCACCACCTATGGATTTCCTGTAGTCCAACGGAGTAGATTGCACTTCTTCTTGTACTCCATACACTTCTTCTTATACTCCATGCCGTGTGGCGTTGGCGATCATGTCTGTCCACAGCCTTCTGTATCGTGTGCTGCAAATCATTTCTGATAATCATATTCCTCTAAGTCATTATGTCAAACTGTTCAGCATCTTCTCTCTTTATGCTCCTCCGCCTCTCTTCCCCTCCAGTTTTCCCGTTGTGACGACATAGTTCAGCTTTCCTCTTCTCCTGGCATGCCCAAAGAATGCGGACTGTCTCCTTCTGATGCGAGTAATCAGTATTGTGTGTGCGTTAACTTCATTCAAGATATGTTTATTGCTCTTTTAATCTGTCCACGTTGTTTTTGTTATTCTACTCTACAACTACACATCCACAGCCTCCATATAATTCCTCACGTGTCTAGTAAATGTCCATGATTTACTTCCATACATCAGCATTGGCTAAGCATAACTCTTAAAAAATGCTCCTCACCTCGATTTATAAAAATAAATGTCGGAGATTATTCTTCATCTGGTGAAGTTCTTCCTTTATTTGGGCTTTTCTAATTTTAACGTCCTCAATACATCTTCCATCTCCTGTTATTCAAGTTCCCAAATATTTAAATACATTGACTTGTTTCAGATTCGTACCATTCACTTTGATGTTTTATTTTTCTTTGTAAATAACCATTACTTCTGTTTTTGTGTTTTTCAGACTAAGTCCTTTCTTTTGATTTGCCATTGTTTCTCCCTAAACCAATCTCATACACCAGACTTCTCCTTTGAAAGAGGATACCCATACCCCACCACACTGTATGTTACACTAACAAATAACAAATGATGCTATTACGTGTATCCTGCCATCCGTCTTACTGTAGTACCCGACAGCAAATTTGTCATTGTGTGACTCCGTCTTGGCTGGTCGTGAAGTCGATTATCTCCGGCGCTCGTAGTTCTGCTTGTCTGTTTACGTTTTTCCCTTGATACAGGGGTTTTCTAGGACGTAGGCGCGTGCTTGTGTCTGGATACAGTATCTGACAGTCTGCATCTCTGATTTCGCTTGAGGAAACAGATCTGGTAACTAATGGTAGCCCATGGTTGTCTCTGGGTGGAGCTGGCTTAACTTTCACTGTTCTGCTGTCTCTGGGTTGAGCTGGCTATAACATTGACAGTTCAGCTGTCTGTAGTTAACTACAACTAAATAGCAAAGAACCAATTAATCAACCAACTAACAAACGAAACAACAAACAACAAAATCAACCAACTAACTACCAAACAAATAAGCAAACAGCCAACCAACTAACCAACCAACCAACCAACCAATCAATCAACCAAATAACCAACCAACCGACCAACTAACCAGCCAAGTAACAAACCAAACAGCAAATCAACGAATCACTCAACCAACTAACCAACCAAATAGCAAATAACCAACTAGCCAACTAACAAACCAACCAGCAAACCAATCAATCAACCAACCAACTAATCAGCCGAACAAATATTAATAATCATCATCATCATAATATAGTCTATCTCTCTCGCTCTCTCTCTCTCCCCCTTCCCCTCTCTCTCACTCTGTGTGTGTGTATGTGTGTGTGTGTGTGTGTGTGTTACGATGACATGCACCAATTTAAAAAATACAATTAAATGCATCAGGAAATACCATTAGTACATAGAGAACACTGCAGACGTATATAAAGAACAATTTGGAGAAGTATATAGAGACCAGGAAGACGGTGGAGAGATAATATATATACAGACCTACAAACACTTGGAATCAATGACTGGCAAGAGAAGGTCAACCAGAGAGACGAATGGAGACGGATTGTATCTGCAGTAAAGAACCTCAATGGCTCAGAACGCTGAAAAAGAAGAAGAAGATATAGGGAACACTTTGGAGAAGTATATAGTTTTACGTTCAGTAGTGCGTCATTGCTTTCTGAACGAACGGTATTCATACCATTGTATGACAACCAACGCAAGGCGGCTTGATTCCAAATCGCCCGCAGCTGTATTTCAAACGCAGTATGCGGGATTGTAAATTGCATTCATTAAACCCCTTCGCCACAGAGCTGGTATTTCACTTAACAGATTCAGTGCCAAGCAAAAAGTGGGTTTGGACCAAACAAACATGGATAGCGGGAAATGGGAAGTAGGGATGTGTCACAGTTATGACTTCAAAGATATTAATATGGTAGCAGACATGTATTATAACGCAATAATGGCATTTAGGCGATTATGCAAACCCATTGCAGATACAGGAAGTGACTTAAGACGATTAATCTTCCCATGGCATTTAATCACTTAAAGGCCCCGGTTATTCACGGGTGAACTTGGAGAATGTCGGTGAATTATTCACTTCAATTTCTGAAAGCCAGTTTCAAGTGTCTAGATAATCAAATATATCAATGCCGTGTGCAATCATTGAGGCTACAAAACATCTTGTTTCTTTACATTGCAATTGCAAGTCTCCTTGAGAATCAACTCCTGGCATAAACTCGCGTCATTACATGTAAACATTAGCACAATGGGTACATATACAACATATACATACATATACCAGGTTGAGCCCATAAATTATCTGGACACCTCAAAGATAGGGAATAGTTCAATTCTTGTTCTTGTACTGCAGGCTTGATTTTGAAATTATATATCAGGTGAGATTCTATCTGAAAACAATTTTGTAATTTATATTGAATTAATTAGAATATATTAAAAGTAAAGTAAAGGGCGCTCTTGCACGCCTGAAGGTGAATTGGACAAATGGTGCTAAACCCATATATTTAGACACCAAACGGCAATCTATGGATCATGTGGTCTATTGTCTCACCGACGGCCTTCCCTTGCCCCACATTTACTGGTACCTTTTTCAGGCTGGATCGATAAGGATGTCTAGGTCAATTAAAACAGTCTGTCTCAATGCGGATTCGAACCCATAACTACCGCGCTGATAGGCAACCGTCTAAACTAGAGATGTATTGATTAGAAGAAATGAAGTAGAAGTCGTGGTATCATAAGTTGATAGCGAACAACGCTAATAATATTATGAACATGGTCGGGCGCGATTTCGACGTCTGGGCTCGTCAATCGCTAAAGTAAGGGAAAGACTGACCACCTATTCCTTTTTGCTCTCAAGCCTACAAAATGTGATAACGCTATCACATCACAGACTCATAGCAAGAAACTGCTTGGGGATATTTATACAGATATTGTACTTACAGTGGAAAATTAGATAACGGGTGATGCGAGTCCAGCAATGACCGTAATGTTGTTTAGAAGCCGTTATTACAGAGATTTTACCATTGGAGTAGACGGAAAGGGCATCGGACTTATTAGTAACTTGGACTGGGAATAAATGGCGACAATTAGATACGGAAATACTCAATTTTCGAAGTAGGGATGTTTGCTACGAATGACCAACCAGCTGGCAACAAGGAACAATTCTGTTTCTGCTGGGAGACACCGAGATGTTATGAGGTTTGTCTGAGTGTAGTACAGTGATTCTTCATTGAATCATAAAGCATCTGTTTGCTGTCCACTAACTGAAAGCTAGAGTTAGCGTGGTGTCAACCTTTTTCAGACATGTTATAAGATACATTCTATCAACTCAACTCAACCAAAGAGATTAGGTTAGAGTGTTTAGACTCCGTACGAGATACAAGACCGAGGTTAACAGTTATTTGAATATCCTGTATCCTCTTTGCTGTTTGTGATTTCTTGACAAGTTTACGTTCAGTAGTTTGAATAAACATAGGTTGTACGATGTTTTGACTGGTATATTTTGTTGCATCTCGTCAGGTACATACTGCAGAAGTCACACAACATAGAGTAAAATAACTAGATACTTCTTTCAAGCTGAAATATACACATGTTCGCACAGTGATATCAATTGTCTACTATGGTAATTTTAAATGGACTATCATGACTTTTTATTTGCACACACAAAAACTGGCTTATGTAGATTAATCATTACGGCTTCTGCAAACGTTAACAAACGACTATTGTGTGTATGAAATAACACGCGAAAAGCGCTGTCTCTATCAATTGTCATTGCTTTCTGAGCGACCAGAGCTCATACCATTGTATGAAAACCAACCAAAATCTCAGTCCGCCCTTGTGTTTCAAACGCGGTATGCGGGATTACGAATTGTGTCCGTAACCACTTGGCCACAGCGCTGGCTGAGGTGCCACATATTTAATGGTCTAAAGATATGATATCCGGTGATGAATGAAACTGGCACTGACGAATGAAGGCTTGCAATTTCAAAATTTATAGAAGTGTCTGTCGGCTTCTAAGAATATCTTGGATACAGAAAAGAACAATATACATCCATTCGACATGAACTGAATATTGAAGGAGGTTGGCTATTAAAGACGATAAAACAACGAAAAATGAAATATGTTGGTCACTTGAAACGTAATGAAATGGAGAGAACAATTATGGGGGGGGGGGGGGGGGGGGGGGTTTATATGCACTGTGAGAAAGGAAGAGGAAGCCAAACAGAAGATGGGTGCAGGATGCAGTAGATGATTCGGACGTGGAACATCTTGCTTATGACCGAAGAGTTTTCGAACGGTGGTTATGGGAGAAGGTTCTGCAGAGGACATGCTACTGAATGAATGAATATCTAGCACTTACAACACAGAAAAAGTTAGTCTGTGCTGAACCAGCTACATTTGAGGTAAAACCCTATGGAGATGGCAGTGAGCTCAACTAACTGCTGTTTTCCTTGGATACATCCCGCTTAATCTCTGAAGGTGTGATAAGGTGAACAAAAAGACGGCAGGTTCTTTTGAATTTACTGCTGTTCCTTAAATGTCTTATCTGGTCCAGGGCATTCATTAACCTCAAGTGCAATGCCAGCTGATGTTGGCGTTCATGTCTCTCACAGATCTCGTTCTTTGGTGTTCTGGATCAACTCTGCTGATGATATTCCTCCGTGCCACCGTCTCAATCCATCCAGCATCAGTTCTCTTGGTATACCTCTGTCTCTCTTCCCCTCGATCTTTCCACTCGTCACAACGTTCTCCAATGCCTCTCTTCTCATCATATGACCAAATAAAGCTGTGTGGCTCTTTCCCATTGTTGTATTAATTAAGGATTTGAAACAAGTGAGGAATCCATATTGGTTATAGGGTGCTAGATGTTTATAGACCAATCGATATTCGATGGAATTTGTTGTCATGATCACAGCTCTACGTCCCAAGAGATTTCATTTTGTTGTCATGATCACACCTCTACGTCCCAAGAGATTTCATTTTGTTGTCATGATCACAGCTCTACGTCCCAAGAGATTTCATTTTGTTGTCATGATCACACCTCTACGTCATAGGGGATTTCATTTTGCCCACTTTAGACTGGTTTGACACTGAAGTTCAGGTCAATTATTAGAAATCCGCCTCAAAGTGAACTCGAATTCGTAACCACTCATCGTTTACTTGGGGACGCCAATTACAAGTACCTCAGATGTCGGATCGTATGGCGCTGGGACACTGGTAATAGGAAAGCTAATCTACATGCAACAATCAGTCCAGTGCACTAGAAGTAATAGCACGTTTACGGATTTCGGTTCAGTGCAAAGAAAGCGAGCGCAAAAAATCCATCTTTTTTGGAACTGCGTGTCATATTCATTGACTAAAAAGGGACATGAACATAATGCAGGTTGTGTGCAGTATGCCCATCAACTGATTTCACTACTATTGTGCTGTACATACTGAACAGATCAGGTGACGATACAAAATACTGCCTACCACCTTATTTAATGTGCTGAAAAGTTCCAAGTTAAGGTTCATCATTATTCTTATATCTTTACCATCAATGTTTAAACTCTGAACTCGTTGGAAATGCTTGTAGAACGTCCTGCAATGCATCCTGAAGAGTATCGATATTAACTTAGATTATAAATTTCAAGAAATGCATGCTGGCTTCAGACAGAACTAATGACACAAGGACTATATCTTCAACATAAGAACCATATGTGAGAAATGCAGAATGTTCACTGGAGATCTTTGTGCTGCTTGTGTTCAACTCCATAAACTGTGGAACACCATGATAAATACAGGGCTTCTTCACGCAGCTGACACATTTAGTTGAATCATTGTATCATGAACAACGCGCAGCTGTCAGAGTAGCTAGTGAAACATCAAACTGGTTTGAAGTGTAGCGGAATGTAAGGCAGGACTGCGTTATTTCCCCATATGTATTCAACATCCGTACAGAAAATGTAAGGGACACGGCAAACATCATGCGACCAGGGGGAATTTGATCCCTTCATAATTGGTGGAAATTCAGATCCAGAACTCAGATATTCGGATATGCAAATGACGCTGTTCTTCCTCTCCCCTACCCCACCCTTCCCCTTCCCAACAGGATTTGAAGAGTTGATCTTGTCTGTCAAAAGACACGGTAATATACAATATTGTTTCTGAATTTAATAAAAACTTTCCCCCACAGACAACGCTACATGCCAAGCAAAAATCACAACTAACAATAAAATGCAAATTGAAAATGGAATAAAACTGGCTTATACACAGCATCATTTCTCGGAAACTAAAGTACTTTGGGCAAGTTAATCGCCACAATGTCTAGGAAAGAACCGGCATGGAAGGCTGTATGTCCCTAGTAGACTAGACAGGGTCGAACAGTGTGAAGATGGACACAGGTCATCGCATTCACCATAGGTATCAGGTTGCATGAGGCAGGAGTATTAACTACACGTCGATGAATTATTAATACAATTAGTGGAGCTGGGCAAAGATGAGGAAAAGTAGGCAATATAAAATAATACAAAGTATTGCAGCTATACAGAACTAAATTACGGAAAACACAAGAAGTTGCGGCGACTAGCTTTAATAAGCAAACAAATACATACACACACAAAATAACATATAATCACGGGGAAGACACGAAAGTGACTGCTTTCTGGAATAAGAACGAGATGCGTAGAATGGAAAGATGAAAAATGAGAACAATGAAGTAGATTCTGAGATAATTAGCACATATTTTTCATATTTTAATTTTCTTGTAATTGTTCTCATTTTTTTTTCATCTTTAAATTTTTCTCACCCCATACCTATTCCTTAATATACTCATTATATTGTCTTTCCCATGTTTATATGTTGTGTTTTGAGCATAATTTGTTTGCTGATGAAGGCTATTTGCCAAAACCCCCGATGTTTCCGTAATTGTATTCTGTAAAGCTGCATTACTGTGTGTTATTTTATAGTACTAACTACACATAGGGACACTTTTTCATCGGGCCTGGATGAGCGCAGTGTTCTGTGTATGACCTTCTATGTAATGACGATGACGCATTTATAAATATGTTGTCTTGTTCACAAAAGGGTTTATTATAATGTACTTGTCTTGTCTGGTTTCTTGATGCGGAGCGTGTGGAGTATTGTCAAGAACGCTACAGTTGACGTACGTCTTGAGTTGACAAAGTCAAGAATGTTAACACAGCCTACACATACATAACATACATTTACGTTTTGTTGATTGGCGTTTATTTAGGTTCTCCATTGTTGATTGGCGTTTATGTAGGTTCTCCATCTTACAAATACCAGAAAGTCGGGAGGGGGTGGGGGTGGGCATGTGCTTATAGGGCATACTTTGAGAACACATATTAATAGTATTGCCAGAAGGTAGTTCGGGGAAGATAATTAGCTGAACAGTATGTGAAGGATGTAGACAGATCTGTAGAAGATGGGGACAGACAAAAACGTCTTAACATGAGTTAGTTAGTGTATTATGTTCTTGTGAGAGGGGGAGATTAGAACCAGCAGCTTCTGCAGTAGACGAATAAGAAGGCGAAGTATCAGAGGTGGAGAAATGTATTTGTAAATGTGTATCACCCAAGAATTAATATATGTGTGAATAGTTAGTGGAACAAGTGGTAAGGGCAATGAAAAAGCTGTTAACACAAAAATTAAACACACCATCCAAATATACCTATGTCCGCAAACCAACACATAATAAATAGCTATACTACCAGTGTCAAACTTGGACTTTATTCGAATCACACTTGGGCAAAATCAACACCTGCGAGACGAGATGCTTTAGGAAAGCTGCGAAATTAACTATCCGAGACGGAGCAAGAAATGATGTTGTCAGGTAGAGAATGTGTTCAACACCTTGTGCTACATAAATTCAAAGACAGAAAATGAAATTGTTTGGCCATCTCGTTAGAATGCAACACAATCAACTACCAGCATTGGCCCAACATCAAAGAAGATCTGACCGGAGATCAAGAGAACGACTGAGAAAAAACATGGATTGACGACGGCAAAAACATTGTACAAACACACGGAATAATACACTTCAGTGTCACTCACCGTGCTCTGCAACGTTAACTTCATACGAAGCTTGACGGCAAACGTAGAAGATGGCGATGACGATGCTGATTAACTACAATATGTTCAGTAATGTAATATGATGCAACTATTTAAGTATCTCGAAAACAATTGCAGGTGATGATTTAACATCATACTCACGTTGCTTTAGGGCTGAACGTCTTCTCTGCTGTTCATATATTTAACAAAAATTTTTTAACAATCGAAACAAACAGCATATCCTAATGAGGGAGCCTGTGATGACTGTGATGAGATATGACCATCAAGTTTTGACGCACTGAGGTATGCCTGGCCAGCCTTTTCCTCTATTAGCGGACGTTGAGCCTAGGCGTCGACCCATGTTCAGTCGCACTTATGACCATTTCAGTGTAGCCCCCTATCAGCTGTGACGTTAACATATCATTGATATGTTTCATTTAGCCTCGAATGGTCTCCGTGGCGAAGTAGTTAGTCCACATTCCTTGCCCTCCACGGGTCGTAGGTTCGATCTGAACCCCGACATTTGGTTCATAAGTGCAGTTTTATCGGAGTTTTTGGTTTGAGCGATGCTTCTCTGCAGGCTACCCATGTGACTAAGCTACACGATATACAAGGGGCTTCACATAAAAAACTTAAAACTGTGACCGAAATTACAATAGCCATGCCATTGTCGTGTAACCTCATAAGGACAATTTAAAGATGTCCGGCCACTTTTGACATGCATCAAAGGGGAGCAGCGTTCCGTTATCCGTTATTTAATCAGCGAAGGGGTGAAACCTATAGACATTCATCGGCGAATGAAGGCCCACCATGGTGATGCATGCCCGTCAGTCCAGCAAGTGTATGAGCGGAGTAGAATGTTTCAAACCTTTTTGGTCCGATAAAGATGTACAGCAAGTGGTGCATGAGTGGTTACACATGCGACCAATTTACATATTTTCTACAGGATTCCAAGCACTTGATCGACGCTGGAGGATTTGCATTGGACGAGGTGGTGACTGCATCAAACAATTATACATTTGCGTTTTACTTTTTTTTCAGAATATATTCACAAACACACAGTACATTTAAGGCTTTCATTTGACACCCCTCGTACAATCCGGTGCAATGAAGCCGATTTCCTCGCATTTAATCCTCCGTTAAACATGCACAGATAATTACATATTCATGTATTAACAAATGATTTATGTATTATTTATGAATACTTACTTGTAAGCTTCTTTGCTCATTATTGTTATCAAGGACATTGAGTATGTTTGACGTCAGCATTTCCTGGCTGCTAGTGGGGACACTGACTTGCCTGACGAGTCTCTGGTTGTGGATGAGGACAAGACTTCCCTACAGCAAACACAACATCCCTCCTTTTCCTGTTCAACCCTGGCCGCTCGTTGGACATTTTCCGGTTATGTTCGGGAATCTTCGAGACAAGCTGAAAAAATGGCGGCAGATGGGTGGTGATATATACAGCTTGGTTCTCGGCAGGGAGCTGCATATTGTGGTAAATGACTTCCCTGGTATTAAGGATATTTGGGTCAAACATGCTGATAAAATTGTCAACATACAGACGACTTTCGCGGAAGAGGTTCTTGGAGAACATAACATCGGTATACTTTCTGGGAGGGATGATAACTGGAAAGAACAAAGAACAACTTCTTTGTCAATTCTCAAGTCATTTGGAATGGGGAAGAACGTTATGGCTGAAAAAATTTTCGAAGAGGTTACGGTAATTATCGACAAGCTTTCTGCTTTGAGAGGTCATCCAACAGACGTTCGAGGACTTCTGAACATAAGTGTTTCAAACGTTATCTGTTCTGTTGCTGTGGGGAAAAGATTTGAACACGATGACCCGTATTTCTGTAACTTAATTGATCAGGTGAACTGTATGATGAAACACCTGAACGCTGTTGTTTTATTAACTCCCTTTAAACAACTCTATTATCTTCCTGGAGATCTGTTTAACGCTAAGAAATGGGTCAAGGCCACACATGAAATCAATGAAATGTTTAGTAAGTCATTTGTTAACAAGCTAAAGACAGAATTCAGTGAAAATCAAGAAGCTGACAATTTCGTTGCAGCTTATATACAAGAAATAAAGAAAAGACAAAATAAAGGCATGGAATGTAAACTGAACGAAGAGAATTTAATCGCCATCATTCGGACTTTATTTCTAGCGGGGACTGAAACAACGAGCACAACCATTTTGTGGTGCCTTCTTTACATGCTACATTATCCTGAAGTACAGAAACAAGTCTACCACGAAATCGAGACCCATGTAGGAACTGCCCGGGTTCCTAACATGTCAGACAAGCCGAAGCTGGTCTACCTAAACGCCGTCATCATGGAGACACAACGTGTTGCCAGCATTGCTCTCACGGGCTTACGCCGTGAAGTCAGTGAAACATTCGAATATCGAGGATTCACGTTCCCCAAGGGAAGCATACTTTGGCCTGTTTTAGATTCGGTTCACCAGGACCAGGACATCTGGGGGGATCCAGAAATATTTCGACCCGAGCGCTTTATTGATGGTAACGGAGCTCTTATAAATAATGAAAAACTGATTCCGTTTTCCATTGGCCGAAGGGCTTGTCTTGGAGAAGCTCTGGCCAGGATGGAGCTGTATCTGTTTCTGTCAGCCATGTTTCAACGGTTCATGTTTGAGCCTGAAGATAAATTTGGTCCTCTGCCTACATTGAAGGAGTCATTTGGCGGGACCTTAGTACCCTTTCCATTTAAACTCAAGTTTATTGAGAGAAGTTGTTGATCAACTGTCTTATCGCTAACCGATGTTAGCTCCCAAATTATGTCTGTCTACAGCTATGAATAAATAAATCTTTGGGTTCAGTTCGACAGGGATGTGTTTTATCATGTTTTATCATCGGAACGCTTCTCTCTGTTTAGGGAAGTTATAATGATTGAGATCACGGAGAAGCCAGGAATAATAACTGAGGCTATAATTTGCACTATTGATTTATTTGGTTGCTTCGGGATTTTAGATTTAAAGATTGAGCACAACCCTGCTGGAAAAGCTGATCGTATTTCGGTACGAACCTTGGGCCTTGTCACAGGGCCCAAGGTTCGTACCGGAATATGATCAGTATTGCCAGTAGTGGGTTATGCTCAATCTTAAAATTTACACTATACAGATGACGATGCTATATAGAACCTGTTTTGCTGAATTCAATGAATCTTGGAACATAAATGAACATATTAAGATGACATTAGAAGCATCAGAGATGTGGTTTCTGAAAAGAAAGTTGCGAATTCATTAGACTACTAGAGTAACTAACAATGATTTCTTAAAAGAGGTTAATGGAACTATAACATTAGATAAAACAATAAGAAGGGGAAAATAGCTTTCTTTGGTCATGTGATGAGAAGAGAGGCATTGGAGGACATCGTGATAATTAGAAACATAAATGGAAAAGAGGCAGAGGCAGGCAAAGAGAAATTCCGTTGAACGAACTGAGACAGTGGCATGGAGACATCATCATCAGAATTGATCTGGAATACCAAAGACCAAGATTTGTGGAGAGACAAGACCGCCTACGATAACTGACAGGGCACTTGATGATGATGAAGATGACGAAAATGATGGTGATAATGATGCATATATATCCATAGTTTTGTTCTTTTTTTTGTGTGTTTTGTGGATAGAAATCAATATCTTAGAATATTAGCTTAGTTTATCATCTATGTTACTGTTGCGTTAATTAAATTTGTTAACACTCGGTAGCTTAGTGGTTGGCAAGCTAGTCTGCCGGCTCCGTGGTCCTGTGTCCTAATACCTATTGATGCATGCATTGTTTTAAAGCTACTAGATCGACCCTGGCTAAAGTGGCTACCCGGAAATATTCTGGGAGGTAAATGTGGCCTGAATGGCATGAACCATTGAGTGCCGATTGGTGTAAACACTTTGAGACCAGACCATAGTCCAAATACGCTGTAGGAGTCAAGCAGATGGAAAATTGTATTTATTAATACGATTATTATTATGTTTATTATTACTATTGTTTTAATTAGTATTAGTATTGTTATTAGTATTATGTTTATTATTTTATTATTATTATTATTATTATTATTATTATTATTATGTTTATTATTATTTATTGTGTTTATTGTTATTATTATTAATTTGAAGCTGTGTGTGTATTCTTGTGATCTTAGTTTTCACAACAGTTCTGTTGGTATTATATTTGAAATAGATGTCAATGCTTGCGTTCATATGTAAAGTTTCATCTCATGTCATCTTGTTCCTCTTGTACAACGCGAGATTGCCCGTTCATGTGCTTATATATCGTGATTCCCATAATTTCTGTTATTCCTTCTGTCCATCGTTTACATGGTCGTCCTCGTCTTCTGGTCCCGTTTGGTCTGTACATCATTGCTTGTTGTGGTATAATGTTAGTTGGTAGCCTAGCTGTGTGGCCAAACCATTTAACTTGATGTTTACTGATAAAATCTAGCTCTGCTGTAATCCCCACTGGGGTCCCGATGTCTTCATTTCTGATTTTCACTCTTCTTGTTACTTCGAGTATTCTTCTCAGTATTCTCATGCCCGTTGTTGTAATTTTTCTTTTCTCTCTTTCTGTTATTTTCCAGGTTTGGCATTGGTAGCACAGAGTTAGTAGAAGATTGTGTTGCAGTGGGCTTTCTTAGTAACAATTGATACGTGTTTGTACTTTAGCACTGATACCATGTGTCCAATGAGTTGGTTACCGTATTGCATCTATTTTCTATCTCGTCTTCTGATTTGTCATGTGATGATAATATACTTCGTAACAAATTTGAAGCTCTTTGCTTGTTTCAGACGGTGTTCTTTTAGATGAATCTTTGTTGTTTTTTCTTCTTTATTTATAGTCATTAACTTTGTTTTACTGATGCAAATTTTCATATTATGCCTCCTACACACTTCGTTTAGGCTATTTATATCGGCTTGTAATTATACTTTTGACTTCGCTATTAGTGCTTGATCGTCCTCAAATCCATCCTTTTGTCATCCATCCATCCATCATGTGCCATGCCGATAAGCGTGGGCGGTCATGTTCTCACTAGACCACCAGAGTCCTCTAATGGGAGTTATATAATGCTGTAATTTGCTATTGGTTCTTCTTCTGTTTCCTGCTATGTCGCTACCGTCTCTAATTGGCTGGCTTTTTATTTTTACATATGCTGGCTATATAGGTTATGAACAAGATGGAGGGGGGGGGGGCAGAACACAGTCGTGTCATACTCCGGATCTTATGGTGAAGGGATCTGAGTGTCCTCTGTTTGTTCTTACCGTACATTCACTGTTGTATAAACTTCTATACAAGATTGTTAGATGTTTACTTACTCCATATTGTTCAAGGGTTTACCATAGCTTGTTTCTATCTACTCTATCAAACGCCTTTTCTTGGTCGACAAAGGTTAAGTAGAGTATTTAATTAAATTCGAATGGTTTAGTCTTCAGTTTGTCTAAAAGCAAAGATGGCATCTGTGTATCCTTTGTTCTTCCTAACCCCAAGTTGTGTTTCACTTAGTTAGTGTTCTGTTGTAGGTCGTAGCCTTTTCTCCAGACTTTTGCAGAAATGTGTAGATAGACAAAATTACGGAAAAATGAGAACAACAAACACAAACATACGCTTTCTGAAATTCGGTGTATGATTTGTTCCTCTGTGTGGATGTAAATGCTGGACAGTTAGATAATGTCGTGCAAAAGTAGAAGGCAATATAGAAATGGCTTTTAGAAGAATGATGTGGGGCAGAAAAATATGTGATAACAACACATGGCAGTCAAGTGGGGAAGGGTGTGGGTGGGAGGAGTTGACATCTTCATAAATAGAAATAGTGAAAGTGACATATTATGTATTATATGAGAATCTGTGAGTTAACCAGGAATTATAATTTTTAGGAGAGATGATAATTCAAAAACTGTGGTAGTAACGCTCCATGGATTTTGTATGGTTTACAATGTTGACTTGTGTGTCATCAGCTGCTTGATGGAGACGTGTTTCATTGTCTGTTGTGTTTCTGTACCTCATGCATGAAAACAAACACCACACACATGCCTTGATTGTAAAGTAATCATAGAGCATGTTGAGTAGGCTGGAGACAGGCACGCTTCGTGCAGGATGGCATGCGTCCATCAAACCAATCTAAGACTGGGAGCATCCGTCTGATTTGTCCCCAGGCGGACAGATTGGCTAAATCTGCACTATTGATGATGATATGGCAGTTCTAATAAACAAGAAAGATATTGTGTTTAAACAAGACAGACGTTATGTCTACGAGGGCGATGATGAAGAATTTAAAGAAGAAGGTGGGGTGGAGGAAAGGAGGGGGAGGAGGGGAAGGAGGAGAACAAGAAAAAATGTGAGAAATAGTAGTAGTAGTAGTAGTAGTAGTAGTAGTAGTAGTAGTAGTAGTAGTAGTAGTAGTAGTAGTAGTAGTAGTAGTAGTAGTAGTAGTAGTAGTAGTAGTAGTAGTAGTAGTAGTAGTAGTAGTAGTAGTAGTGTTGTTGTTGTTGTTGTTGTTGTTGTTGTTGTTGTTGTTGTAGTGTTGTTGTTGTTGTTGTTGTTGTTGTTGTTGTTGTTGTTGTTGTTGTTGTTGTTGTTTATGTTGTTGTTGTTGTTGTTGTTGTTGTTGTTGTTTATGTTGTTGTTGTTGTTGTTGTTGTTGTTGTTGTTGTTGTTGTTGTTGTTGTTGTTGTTGTTGTTGTTGTTGTTGTTGTTGTTGTTGTTGTTGTTGTTGTTGTTGTTGTTGCTGTTGAAGATGAAGAAGCAGCAGCAGAAGAAGAGAACAAAGACGAAGGGAGAGGAGGGTGAGGAGGATAGTAATAGAAAATGAAATAACATAAAACATCTTGCTGATTAAAATTGCATTCTTTATTTAAAATCAGAGTTATTTGTATGTCTACTCTGTCCAACATGTCGTTGGTGAATTATACATTGCATGTCATAGTTTTGTTTGTATGAAACAAAATTGCACACGGACACATATACTTATTTGTCTAAAATGTACTTACATATTGGTTGTAATATACAATGTATCCACAAAAATATGGTGGCATAAATAATACACTTACTAACACCAAAGTGTGTGTGTGTGTGTTGCGTACCAACAAGCGAGTACATTCGTAATTCCCCTCTCACACGATCACCAAGCTTGAATCACATCTGTGTCCTTGTCCCAATCGTGCTTCTTGACCAAGTAATCCAGGTATTTATTTATTCGCTTTCCCTTTGCTATGTTTCCATAAATTGTGCCTTTCAAGTTTATTCCTCCTTATAAAGGTAAAGTTAGTTGCATATCATTTACGGACTAGCAGAGTAACTAACAAAGTCTGAAACAGGCTAATGAAACTAGAACATTATATACACCAATACGAAAGAGACAACCATCTTTCTTCGGTCGTGTGGTGAGAAGGGAGGCATTGGAGAACATCGTAACAACTGGAAAGATCGAGGGGAATAGAGGCAGAGGCAGACCAAGTGAAATGGTGCTGAATGGATTGAAACGGTGGCATGAAGGAATATCATTAGCAGAGTTGATCCAGAACAACAAAGACCGAGATCTGTGGAGAGCCATGGACGCCTACGCCAGCTGGCAGGGCACTTGATTATGATATGGTTTACAGAACGTAGCAATTAACCCCAGCAGTTTTTGGTTATTCGTGATACCTGGGCAAGTTTACGTTCAGTAGTTTGCCATTGTTTACTGAACGACCGGCACCCATACCATTTCATAAAAAAAGCCAAAATAAGGCAGTCTCCTGCCAAATCGCCCACAGCGAGATTACGAACTCTGCCCGTAAAACCTTTCGCTACGGAGCCGATTTTCTCTGTATATCTTGTCACAAAAACTGTGACTGTCTACGTCTAATTTCTCGAGTAATTTTACATCTTTAGCTTCTTGTCTGAGGGACGTCTCATTAGTTTTTCTGAACACCGTTGATATTTATTTTATTTTATTGCCATCGTAAATGACATTAAGACAAGTGAATAAAACAGTGTTATTATGCTTTCATTGTGTGTTAATATCTATAGTCTAATTAATGGCCTCCAGATCTTTTGATAGTGAAATAACATAGTCAATGGCGTCAAAGATGACAATAATAAACAAGATTTAAACACATGAGCTTTACATTGGGGATTCTGCTATACCACTTCAGTCTGTGTATTCTGCACAAGCTGTGGGGAAGCTAGCATATTTCATAGCTGCAATAATACTACCATGAGAGAGATGGGACGACGGATCCGCTTCTGCATTTGTCGTCTCGTCAAGAGAGGGATAGATGTATCCCCCATTTCTCTGTGCATTCCGGTCTACAAATTGTAATGGCCCTATTACATCAGGTATCTTCTTCTGGACCTGTATGTTGTTTTCTGCACTAGCAACAATCAATGAATATGTCGTTTTTTGTGATGTCAGCAAAACAACATTAATTATGATAATAATATCAATGCAACACAGTACTAAATATGGTCGCAAGGACACGCACGGATTTTCTCCAATAAATTCGAGGCATAGAATATAATCGATGTTTTGTTATATATGTCTTTATCTGTTTATTAATCGCAACCAAATCATGGCATGCATAAGTATATAAAACACTGTATTATAGAATACAAAAACAGAAATTAGGGTTACATAAACTACCGGATGTTTGTAAAGTCTCACTACACTTTGTATGTAGAACACATTTGAAAAATGAAGTACACTTCTCTTCATAATGCCAAATACCTTTTGCAACGTGTCTGTTGTTATTTCTTAAATGGTAATTCTGATTGTTTCTTTAAGGTCCTCAATTCAGTGTGCATTATTTGTATAAACATTTCATTTCAAGAAACCCCTTAGAAAATAATCTAATGAAGTTAAATCTGGAGAACGAGAGGGTCAAATTCCATGCGATCTGTGAAAATTTATTCCTAAAAAACGCACTGATGCTCTACCTGTGTTTGCAGTTGCACCATTTTGCTGGACCCACGCTTCTTCAATTTCACATTCATTCAGCTGTTCTAAAAATGGTTCCGGAATGTCAATAGGGTACTGATAGGCATTTATAGTGTTGTTAAAGAAAATTGTTGAAGAAAAGTATGGGTGAAAATGTAATCGTTGCTTAAGAATGTTGTGCACTGTGTTAACTGATACGTTCATTTGTTGCGACATATCCTTTAACAACTTGCTTTGACTTTTCAGGATTCTGTCTTGGGTATATACACATGTTTCATCAGACACATCAGGCCTACCAGAATCGCGGAGTATCTTCCACATTTCCCGTAGAAAGAAACTTTTTCAACAATTTTCTTACTGTAATGTGATGAGGAGGTTGTTGATCATGAAATCTTGCAATAAGTCTTTGAACAACTATCCGTGTGTATCGACTGCTGTTTCGTAACACTTGTTCAACCAATAAAATGTCTTCCGTTGTTAACACCAATCTCTTTTCAGTGCAAAGAATTACTCCAGCACGCGAAAGCAATTCGCTGCATATTGCTTCACAATGGACTGTGGGGCACATTTTTTTAATAACATCATGTACTTCATTTGTTTTCTTTTCAAATGTGTTCTATATACCAAGTTTAGTGAGAATTTACAAACACATAGTATTTACAAACACATAGTATTTACAAACACATAGTATTTACAAACACATAGTATTTACCGGCGATCGGGTGCAGCCAGTTACTTCCGTTCAATGAATCTCATTTTAAACGGTTGAGGTACAAGCGATGATCCAAAGACTGGCTCTAAAGGTGGAAGTTTGCCTGAACTGTCCTCCGGTTCAAACCGAAAGCGTTGAAACATACCGGAGAGAAATAAAAACAGCTCCATTCTGGCCATGGCTTCTCCCATGCAAATTCTTCGACCAATCCCGAAAGTGATGAGTTCCTCGCGTTTAACTAGAGATCCCTTTTCATCGATAAACCGCTCTGGTCGGAAGTTTTCCGGATCTCCCCAGATCCTCTTGTCATAGTGAACGGAATATAACATCGGCCAAATAACACTTCCTTTCGGAATAGTATATCCGCGAATTTCAAAAGTTTCCGTGACTTCCCGTTTGAAACCAAGAGGGAAAAGACACGACATGCGTTGTGTTTCATTTATAACAGCATTTAAGTATGTTAATTTTGATTTATCCGCCATGTTTGGAAGACGTCCAGTTCCGACTTGAGCTTCAATCTCACGGTAAACCTTTTCTTGAACGCTGGGGTGGTGAAGCATGTAGACCAGACACCATAAGATGGTGGTACTCGTAGTGTCCGACCCGGCGGTGAAGAGGGTTCTGATTATAGCCAGTAAGTTTTTCTCGTCTAGATTCGAAGGGATTCCCTGGTCTTTCTTCTGCTTCATCTCTTTGAGGTATGCACTAACGAAATTCTGTGGCTCTTCGTGTGTATTGTACTCTTGTTGATACTTACGAACGAATGGCTTACTGTAATATTCAGTTATCTCCGAGGCTGATTGAATCCATTTCTTAGCGTGAAATATATCTCCAGGGAGGCTAAACACCTGCTTCAGGGGAGTTAAAGTTTGCACACCAATGAAATACTTTATAAATATATTTACTCGTTTAATCAATTTCTGGAAATCTTGATCGTCATAATCAAATCTTTTCCCAACAGCAACAGACGAAATGACATTTGAAATAGCAGCGGACATAAGAGGAGCGACATTTTCAGGCTGTCCCTTGAACGAAGCAAGCCTATCATTAAGGATTGCCACTTCCTTTAAAATGTTTTCTGCCATAGTGTTCTTCCCCATTCCGAAAGACCGGAGAATTGATACGGAGATTGTTCTTTGTTCTTTCCAGTTCTCGTCTCTGCCTGAAATAATACCAGTGTCGCATTCGTCCAGAATATCATCACCAAAATGATGTAGAATGTTGACAATTTTATCAGCTTCTTTCACCCAAACTCTTTTGATGTCGTCGAAGTTATTAAACACGATATGGTGCTCACCCACCAGATCTAGGCTGTAGATGTCACCAGGCATTCTCTCTCCAGTGTTTCCATTTCTCTAACAAGTTTGAAAACAGCATGAAGAAATGTCCCAAATATCGGCCAAGGTCTGACGGGAAACGGCGGGACTCTGAACTTTGCGTAAGCCCGACTTTTCTGTGTCCACAGCCAGTAACTCGTGACCAAAATCAGAAGAGCTAGCAGAAACCATGACATGTATATTTCAGGGTACATATTTCAGAGCTTATGGTGGCTTGTCTGATTTTGAAGCCTGGACTTGTGCAATCGGGACTTTAACTGAAACTAAATTAAATTGAAAGTAAGATATTCAAAAGTGTGTAACGGAAACATAACTTTATGCAGCAACGGAAATATAACTTTATGCAGTAAAGTGAAGTGTTTTCAAAATCCATCTTTTTCTTTGTGTTCTTATTATCGTTCTCGTTCTCCTCCTCCTCTTTCTTCAGAATGCGTGCCCAATTCTTAACCCTCTGTAAATAAAGTTCCAACGTTCGTTCGTTCGTTCGTTTGTTCTTGTTCTTCTCGTTCATTCTTCTTCTTATTCTTCTTCTTCTTCTTCTTCTTCTTCTTCTTCTTCTTCTTCTTCTTCTTCTTCTTCTTCTTCTTCTTCTTCTTCTTCTTCTTCTTCTTTTCTTCTTTTCCTCCTCCTCCTCATCCTCCTCCTCCTCCTCCTTTCCAACCTCTTCTTCTTCTTATTCCTCCGCTTCAACACCTTATTCTTGTTGTTATTATTATCCGTATTATTTTTATAATCACAATTACGTGTGATAATGGCTACAACCTTTCTGACAGCAAGCCACAATGGTCTCACTGCTGTCATATCACACACAAATGCAACATTATATACAAGCAACAAGTCCAGAGAATAGTGACTAGAAACGCCGGCTCCGTTGAGAAAACGCCGGCTCCGTATCGAAGGGAGTACGGATGCAGTTCGTAATCCCGCATACCTTATTCAAAACAAAGCTGTGGACGATTTGGCAGCAGACCACCTTACGTTGGTTTTTTATGAAATGGTATAGGTGCCGGTCGTTCAGAAAGCAATGACAAACTACTGAATGTAAATTTGCCCAGGAATCACGAACAGCCAAAAAATGCCAGGGTTGACTGCTACGTCCTGTAAGGACTAAATGCTAGCCGGTCGGATCGGTGGTCATGGGCTTAAATTCGCATCAGGACTGCTTTTAAAATGTACCTGTGATCAAAGGTTGATCCAGTCTAAAATGGCTACCAGGACATGCAGTGGGAAGAAAATGTGGACTGTGTGATACAGGGTGTATGATTAATGACTGTGCAGTGTTTGAAAATATTGCCGGTTCAAGTTTTGCATTCACCCTCTGTAAAGTTCATGCAACATAATAGGTAATTACAAAACTTGGACCAGCAATATTTTCAAACACTACACACTAAACAACATAACCATTGGAAGCTATAGTTTCCATGTCGAATTCGAACGTCTCACCTCCAAATAACGACATCTCTTCGCTGAGGGATTACATCTATACAACTAGATAACTCTAAAATAAGGTGTCCTTCCTAGCAGGCCTATCATTCACCTGAACCATACTAATACTGGCACATTGCTAACTTCATAGACGATAGTTTGTTGCATTCGGCTTACAAAATAACGACATAATAACCTCTCCATAGCACAAAACCTGGGCTGACCTGTGGAGACCATGTGTTGTCCATGTAGCATGATCTGTCTCTTGACCTGCCTAGTTTACTCTAGAGGAAAGGTAGTACCAATACAACTGAAACCAGACATTCTGCTGAAGATTTCTGATGATCTAATTGCCGGCCTGTCCAATTTCGATGCTAGAACTGTTGTCGACCAAGGCTTATGACCTGATCTGCCCTGCCATGATATATAGTCCTTAGGCTGCATTTCCTCTCACTGTACTCTCCTAATTGCGCTCCTCTGCCCGAAGCCGTTGGCACAATGTGGGGTTTTGGGTTTCGTCTGCGCCGCCCAACATTCGGAACTAATAGTAAGCAGGTAGTACCATCTAATGTCATACGGTAGCTCAATCATATCTGACTAAGAGCTGCCTAACCACATGCACATACAACTATATAATATGGACAAAATGTGGCCCCAATGGGTTGCCCAACAAATATTTCTATATAACTTTATGAATATCGTCATATGCCCTGTGCACCAACGACATGCAAGAATGTCCATGTCCATTTTTAAGTCCATGTTGCTGATGTGAGACAACTTCGGGTATTTTTTTTTAAATATTGAAAACATCACCCGAGATAGATGACGTAAGTAAAAATTGAGCTATGTATAGAATTATAGAAAATCTGGACCATATTTTGCATGGCTTCAGTCTTCACATATGGCCATTCATCATGGATATTTAGGAAGCAGAAAACATAATCACCAATAAAATGTTGTCAGGTGCAATAAAAAAATGTATTGAAGTTCTATATAGAAAATATATTCGTTTACGTATGCGAACCTTCGAAAATAACCAGACAAGCTGTAAAACACTTAATAGATGTGAAACCACGGCTAATAGAAACCATAGGTTTCTAAGGAAATTGCAATGAATAATATGGGCGGATAAAAAATGAATCAAGTAACAAGTGAAAACCTTCACTTGATTTGAAAAATAAGGCGTAGACAGAGAACGAACGAACGAACAAACGAACGGACAAACTTTATTTTAAAAGGGTAACAAATTGGGCACGTAGGCCGGTCTCTCTGGCAAAAAGGGTTACAACACTTTCTCTCTGTAATCCCGTTTATCACGCAGAGTCTCGTAGCGGAGCGAGAGCTGAGGCGGTTCGACCCCCGCTCGTGACTTGCGGGATACTGAGCCGGCCGCTTAGAAAGCAGTGGCAAACTACTGAGCGTAATCTTGCCAAGAGATCAACATACAGCTGAAGGATGCTGGTGTTGACAGCTAAGTCCTGTAAAGGATATGCTAAAGAAAAAAAAAAGGCCTGTCTTACATTCGGCCCTTTCGATCACTCATCTTTCATTCATCAAATGTGCATGTTACATTTACATAGGGAAAAATAAAACATTGTCAAATGGATTTTGTAAGCATAAACAATGCATATTACGCATGGTACAATCACATGGGGGGAAAAAACATTGTCAAATGAAAGTTGTAAACATAAGCAGTGCATATTGCAATTATGTGAGACACATCACCCATCCACCCTCACACCCCGCAGCCACCCACACATCCCTCAGCCACCCACACATCCCCCACCCACCACACCCCACCCACCCACCTCCACGCACTCACACAGACTCAGGCAAACATACATGCCGCCACCTACCCACTGATCCCCCACCCACACACATTTCTCCACCCACACATACATCCCCACCCATCCCATAACTGACACGAACACACCCACCCACATATTCTCGACCACCCACCCACACACCCGCAACCACCCAGCAAAACACACATCACAAAACCACACTCACATACCCCCGTCAACCCACATATCCCGCACCTATCCACACATACATCCCGCACCCTCACAATTTTCCCCACCCACCCACACACACACACATCAGCCAACCTACACCCACTCACCCACCCAATATCCGCCACCTCTCAACTACACATCCCCGACCTATACACACATCCCCACCCACAAACGCATCTTCTCACCTGCCCACACATATCCCCCACCCATAAACACCCAAAAAACACACACCTCCCACCCACACACACCCCACCACCCACATATACCCCACCCACACGCATCCGCCGCTCACACACATCTTCCCACAAACACATAAATCCCCCAACCATACACTCATCTCTCACACACATCCACCCACTCACGTACTCATCCATCAACCACTCACACCCACACATCACCCACCCACCCACACATCACCCAGAGCAGAATTGCTAGTACGTTATGGGGCTAAATAAACTTAAGAACTTAGTGACATCTGGCAGGATTAATCGGAAAATAGCAAGAGGAAGGCAGAGAGATAATTATCAGAATGGCTTAGCCACATGCAACACATTGCGACAAATTCAAAACAAATGCCGTGAACAGAATCAACCACTGTTTATTGCTTTCATCGACCTCATAAAGGCATTTGATTTGATCAGGTCTGTTCACGGCACTAGAGAAGACTGGCTGCCCTTAAACTCTTCTGCCCATTGTGGAATCATTCCACACAGGCATGAAGGATATGATCAAGTATGATGGTGCAACTTCAGAAGAGTTTGAAATTAAGAATGGAGTTAAGCTTGCGATTGAAGGCCAAGGCCAATAGAGAGTTGTTGTTTGCAGATGAAGCTGCAATTACGACCCACTCTGAGGAAGAATTACAACACATACTCTCTGTATTCTCCAATGCGTGTTATGAGTTTAGGTTAACAATTAGCTAAAAGAAGACACAGATTATGTCACAAGGCGCATGTGTGTGCCATCAACCTTTATTAACGACGCCAAATTGGAAATGGTGAACCATTTTACATATCAAGGATCAGAGGTAAACAGTACATTATCACTAGATCTGGAAAAAAACATCAGGAATGTTAAGGCAGTAACAACGATGGACAGATTAAGAAAAAGAGAGAACAGGAAGCTTACTGCCAAAACAAAAGTCTTCGTCTACCAAGCCTGTGTCCTTAGTACTCTTCTTTATGGCAGTGAAACCTGGTCAACTTATTCACACCAAGAGAAACGTTTACACAGCTTTAATATGCGGTGTCTGCGAAGAATACTTGGTATTAAGTGGCAAGACAAAATCATAAATACTGAAGTATATGAAAGATCGGGTTGTGTGACAGTTTGTTCCATGCTCAGTCATCATAGACTTAAATGGACTTTACACTTTGGAAGGATGAATGATGGTATAATACCAAAGGACATCATTTTTGGTGAATTACAGGTGGGTAGGAGTAATCTCATGGGCAGTCCCTACTGCGATACAAAGATGTGTGTAAGCGGGACATGACTGATACAGGCATTGATAATGCACACTGGGAGCAAGTCGTCGCCGAAAGTGTTGCATGGAGGACAACAATCAGAAATGGAATAAAGACAAAGAATATTATTGCAGATAGATCATACACTTAGCATGTGAGACGTAAGATGGTGCGTGATGATGGAAATGACCACGTGTTCACATGCAACCATTGTGGACGAACATTTACAGCACTAATTGGTCTAATCAGTCACAGTCGCTACCACCATGGGTGCTAGCTGTTATGCCTTTTTGAAGCACAATGTCAAGACGGCAAGGTGTCAGTGAATAAAGATTTCAAGCTATGCGTTGTAAATGTCAGTGCACTGCAGAACAAGATACACAAGATAAACAAGTTCATAGCAGGGTACATCTGTGTGAATGTAAATAGTTAGGATCATCACATTTGTAGGCCTAAGTGCATGAGAATGTGACCAATCTTTCACTTCTGTATCACGGATAATTTGACCAGTCCTTCTCTTCTGTAGCACGGAGAATGTGACCAATCCTTCTCTTATGTAGCACGGAGAATGTGAACAATCCTTCTCTTATGTAGCACGGAGAATGTGACCAATCCTTCTCTTATGTAGCACGGAGAATGTGACCAATCCTTCTCTTATGTAGCACGGAGAATGTGACCAATCCTTCTCTTCTGTAGCACGGAGAATGTGATCAATCTTTCTCTTCCGTAGCACTGAGAATGTGACCAAACGTATTCTTATGTATCACAGAGAATGTGATATATCTGTCTCTTCTGTATCACGGATGATGTGGCCTTCCTTTCTCTTCTGTAGCACGGATGATGTGGCCTTCCTTTCTCTTCTGTATCACGGAGAATGTGGCCAATCTTTCTCTTCTGCAGCACTGAGAATATGGCCTTTCTTTCTCTTATGTAGCACGGATGATGTGGCCTTCCTTTCTCTTCTGTAGCACGGATGATGTGGCCTTCCTTTCTCTTCTGTAGCACGGATGATGTGGCCTTCCTTTCTCTTATGTAGCACGGATGATGTGGCCTTCCTTTCTCTTATGTAGCACGGATGATGTGGCCTTCCTTTCTCTTATGTAGCACGGATGATGTGGCCTTCCTTTCTTTTCTGTATCACGGATAATGTGGCCTTCCTTTCTCTTCTGTAGCACGGATGATGTGGCCTTCCTTTCTCTTCTGTAGCACGGAGAATGTGGCCAAACTTTCTCTTCTGCAGCACTGAGAATATGGCCTTCCTTTCTCTTCTGTAGCACGGATGATGTGACCTTCCTTTCTCTTCTGTAGCACGGATGATGTGGCCTTCCTTTCTCTTCTGTAGCACGGATGATGTGGCCTTCCTTTCTCTTCTGTAGCACGGGGAATGTGGCCTTCCTTTCTCTTATGTAGCACGGATGATGTGGCCTTCCTTTCTCTTATGTAGCACGGATGATGTGGCCTTCCTTTCTCTTCTGTAGCACGGAGGATGTGGCCTTCCTTTCTCTTCTGTAGCACGGATGATGTGGCCTTCCTTTCTCTTCTGTAGCACGGGGAATGTGGCCAAGCTTTATAGTCTGTACCACGGAGAATGTGACTAATCTGTCTATTCTGCAGCACAGAGAATGCGACCAATATTTCTCTCCTGCCGCCTTTGTCGAGAAGCTGGCATGGAACCCTACTCCTATCCTACCTCGCGCACAGCATTGCCAAGCTAACCAACCCGCTAACACTGAATGACAAATTACACATGAATTAACATGCTCACCTTCAAGATAGAGCTTCAGTTGTCTTCAGCAGTACACGTTTACGTGCCTAGCTCGCTTGTGACCGTCTTTAGAAGAGCAGCCCACTCTTGAACCTGTTCCCCAAATAATATCTGGACTACTGTGCGTTTGACTTGATGCATATGCATGTCTGAACACAGGCAGGGATTTGGCTGTCAATCGTGGCCCACAATGTCATATAAATTAGGTAACTCTGGTTGGAACCGTGCCCACAAAAGTGACACGTTCATTTATTTATCTATGTTAATAGGCCCTGCACTTATATTTCTTACATAGCTGTTCATTGTTGGTTCATGAAAAATCTAAATCGTTTGTCAGTGTCGTTTTATTGTGTAAAGTCTATTCGTTTGTCATTGCTGTTTTATTTTGTAAAGGTTGTTCGTTTGCCACTGCTGCCTTATTTTGTAACGGCTGTTGGTTTGTCATTGTTGTTTCATGTAAAGGCTGTTCGTGTGTCATTTTTGTTATATTGAGTAGAGGTTTTTCGTTTGCAATTGTTGTTTCATAGTGTAAAGTAAAGGCTGTTTGTTTGTCATGGTTGTTTTATTGTGTAAAGGTTGTTAACTAATCATTATTGTTTTATTGTATCAAAATTGGTGGTTTGTCATTGTTGTTTTATTTTGTAAAGGCTGTACGCTTGTTATTATTGTTTTACTGTGTCATGTATTTGCTTTAGTGAATAATGTGAAAGAGGCCCATATTTTATGTGACAGTAATATGTGAATGAGGCCCATATTTTATCTGTCAGTAAAATAGAAGCTGGTGGAGTCTAAGACTTTGATGAACAATGTGAGAGAGGCCCATATTTTATCTGTCAGTACGATGTGAAATAATCCCATATTTTATCTGTCAGTACAATGTGAAATAAGCCCATATTTTATCTGTCAGTACGATGGGAAAGAGGCACATATTTTATCTGTCGGTACAATGTGATAGAGGTCCATATTTTATTTGTCAGTACGATGTGAAAGACACCCATATTTTATCTGTTAGCACAGTGTAAGCTAGTGGTGCCTAAGGCTTAGGTGAACATTGTGAATGTGAAAGAGGCCCATATTTTATCTGTCAGTACGACGTGAAATAAGCCCGTATTTTATCTGTCAGTACGATGTGAAATAAGCCCATATTTTATCTGTCAGTACAATGTGAACGAGGTCCATATTTTATCTGTCAGTACAATGTGAAAAGGCCAATTTTTTTATCTGTAGTACAATGTGTATAATGTTCAAAAGAAGCCACGGAAGGCAGGTGGTGGATGAAATTTTGACGGCAGCCGACAGATATTTGTTGGTTATGGTCTCGAGTTTCGCGACGGCAAGCTGAGGATCTCTTTCGAGAGACAATGATTGCGGTCATCCGGCCAGTATGTTCACTGCCATAGAGGAAAGCAACGGCAAACTACCTCTTTGAAAGTGCCTAGTTTATTATGATTCGCTTAAAGACTGATCATCGCAAGACAAGGACAGAGACATTAAAATTAGGAAGATGGAACGTTAGGACGTTAAACAACTACGGAAAATTAGAGAACATAACACAAGAAATTCAAAGAGAAAAAAATAATATATTAGGTATGTGCGAAACGAGATGGACAGGAGCAGGCATCAAGATACATAAAGATTTTAAGATTATTTATTCTGGAGGTGAAGATCGACATAGGGGAGTGGCAATAATTTTGGACCGGAAAACATCAACGTCTGTTCAGGGATATTGGGCCGTGTCGGACAGAGTTCTACTAGTTAAATTGAGTGGCAGACCTTTTAACATAAATGTTATTCAGGTATATGCCCCAACAGGAGAGTCCAGTGAAGATAGTGTAGAGGAATTTTATAATGACATAGAGTCTGCCTTAAAGAAATGTAAAAATTCAGAAATAAACATCATAATAGGGGACTTCAATGAAAAAGTAGGAAATCAAGGGGATAGATACACAGTAGGAAACTATGGTTTAGGAGAGAGAAAAGAAAGAGGATACAGACTATTAGAGTGGGCAAAAGAACAGAAAATGATTGTAGGAAACACCTGGTTCAAGCAGCACCCTAGAAGATTATGGACCTGGAGGAGTCCTGATAGCAGGATTAGAAACCAGATTGACTACATTCTCATTAGCAGAAGATTTAGAAACGCGCTAACAGTAGCAAAAACAGTTCCCAGTGCTGATTGTTATAGTGACCACAGATTAATCACAGGAACATTGAGGATAAAGTTGAAGAAAGTCAAGTATATAACAGTAAACACTAAATATGACTTGTGTACATTGAGTAATGACAAGGAAATACAAAACAAATTCAACATAGAAGTACAGAACAGATTTGAAATATTGTCTGATCTAGAGATCCTATTCCAGGATGTGGATGATCAATGGGAAATGTTAAAGAATTCAATCAATGTGGCTGCAGAAACAACTATTCCAAAATTAAAGAAGGTGGGTCGTAAGAAATGGATGACTGGGGACATTTTACACTTAATGGAAACAAGAAGACTCAACAAAAATAATCCTGCCAAATATGAAGAAATTCACAGACAAGTCAGAATATTATGTAGGAAGGCAAAAGAATCATGGCTTGAGGAAAAGTGCTTAGAAATTGAACAACAACACAACAGTCTAAATACCAAATTAGTGCACAAAAGAATTCAGGAACTTACTAATAAAAGAACAAGTACATCAACAGGCTGTCTAAAAACTAAAGATGGCAAAATCATAATAGACAAAGATCAGATTCTACATGTATGGACAGAATATGTGAAAGACCTGTATAATGATAACAGAGAGGAACAGTATGCTATTAGATTTAATAATGAAGGACCAGAAATTTTAAAGATTGAGGTTCAAAATATTCTTAAGCATATGAAAGCTGGCAAGGCCCCCGGTGCAGATAACATCACAACAGAAATGATTAAAGCTTTAGAAGAATTTGGACTAGAGCAAGTCACTAGACTGCTGAACACATTATATGATACTGGAGATATACCTTCTGAATTATGTAATTCTGTATTTATTGCAATCCCAAAGAAATCAGGAAACTTAGAATGTGATCAACATAGAACAATTAGTATAATGAGTAACATCACAAAGATTTTGTTACGAATTATCATGCAAAGAGTGAGGAAGAAAATACAACCTGAAATAGGGGAAGAACAATGTGGGTTTGTAGAAGGAAAGGGTACAGTAAATGCTGTGTATATGCTGCGAACAGTTATTGAACGTGCTTTAGAAGTAAACAAGGATATACATCTTTGCTTTATTGACTACACAAAGGCTTTTGATAGAGTTAGACATGTCAACATTGTGGATATGCTTGCAGATCTACACATTGATGGGAAAGATATTAGACTTATAAAAAACATATATTGGAAACAACAAGCTGCCATAAGGATTGATAATGAAGTAGGACAATATCAACCTATTAAGAGAGGTGTTAGGCAGGGATGTGTAATGTCTCCAGATCTTTTTTCCCTATACAGTGAAAATATTTTCAGAAATGTAGAAGACCTAAATGGAATCAGCATTGGAGGACGAAACATAAATAACATTAGATATGCAGATGATACAGTATTGATTGCAGACAATGCACAGGATCTGCAAGAATTAGTAGACGCTGTTGTTGTACACAGTGAGCAGCTGGGGTTGGAATTAAATTGTAGGAAGACACAGGTTATGGTCGTCACTAGGAAGAACGAAGTACCACAATGTAATATACAAGTAAATGGGAATATTCTTCAACAAGTGAATCGGTTCAATTATCTCGGAACAGTCATAACATCTGATGGCAGATGCCTTGAAGAGATTAGAACAAGAATCGCCATTGCGAAAGTAGCCTTTAGCAAGATGAAAAACATTCTGACCAATAAAATGATGTCAATTGAAACGAGAAAAACAGTGTTGAGGGGATACATAGATCCTGTTCTTGTGTATGGATGTGAAACTTGGACAATGTGCAGTCAAGCTGAAAAACATCTGATGGCTGCAGAATTGTGGTTTCTGAGGAAAATGCAAGGAATACCATGGACAGATAGAAAAACCAATGACCAAGTACTACAAGAGACAAATGAAAATCGTAGATTGATTAGAGAAATTAGACGTAGACAGTCAAAATTTTTTGGACATGTTATGAGAAGAAATGGACTGGAGAACTTAGTGACAGCTGGCAAGATCGAAGGGAACAGACCAAGAGGAAGACCGAGAGGAAAATACCTGGATGGCTTGGCCACATGGCATGGACGAGACAGGAACACTGAGCTGATCCACGACTCTGGTGATCGAGTGAAATGGCGAATTATGACCGCCTACGCTTTCCGGCATGGCACATGATTGATTGAGTACAATGTGAAAAAGACCAATATTTTATCTGCCAGTAAGATGTGAAAGAGACCATTATGTTATCTGTCAGTACAGTGTGAAAGAGGCCAATATTTTATCTGTCAGTACAGTGTGAAAGAGGCCAATATTTTATCTGTCAGTACAATGTGAAAGAGGGCAATATTTTATCTGTCAGTACAATGTGAAAGAGGCCAATATTTTATCTGTCAGTACAATGTGAAAGAGGTCAATATTTTATCTGTCAGTACAGTGTGAAAGAGGCCAATATTTTATCTGTCAGTACAGTGTGAAAGAGGCCAATATTTTATCTGTCAGTACAGTGTGAAAGAGGCCAATATTTTATCTGTCAGTACAGTGTGAAAGAGGCCAATATTTTATCTGTCAGTACAGTGTGAAAGAGGCCAATATTTTATCTGTCAGTACAGTGTGAAAGAGGCCAATATTTTGTCTGTCAGTACAATGTGAAAGAGGGCAATATTTTATCTGTCAGTACGACGTGAAATGGGCCAAGCTTTTATCTGTCGGTACAATGGAAAATAGGCCCTATTTTATCTATCAGTACAATGTAAGCAGTCGTGTCTGATGCTTTGGAGCAGTGAGAGGAGGTTCACAATTCCGACTTACCGGCTTCAAAGTCGGTCGCAGGCCAACCCTGGGACCAGATCTTTTGGTGTTGATTTTCACAATGATATGAGTTTCGGGCGTTTAAAAAGCAAATTACTGAACGTAAATTTACGTAGAAAGTCACAATCAACTAATGAATGCTGGGATAGACTGTGACGTCCTGTTGTTACCTGTAATATATAAAAGGCCTAACACCTCACTTCATCCATCCATCCATCATATGCCATGCCGATACGCCTGGGCGGTCATGTTTTGCCATCTCACTCGATCGCCAGAGTCGTGGATCAGCTCCGTGTTTCTGTCTCGACCATGCCACGTGGCCAAGCCATCTAAGTATTTATTTCTCGGTCTTCTCCTTGGTCTCTTCCCCTCGATCTTGCCAGTTGTCACCAAGTTCTCCAATTCATTTCTTCTCATAACATGCCCAAAAATGTTTGACTATCTACGTCTAATGACTCTAATCACATAATGCTATGGGAATATCCTGATCTCTCGGTTTGTTTTCTTGTTCTTTTTATTTAGAAATTGAGTTTTACAATTAGTTCATAAATGTTGGTTACGATGTTTTGAACTCAAGCGTAGTTCATACACGTGCTACTAAATCTGGACTGTAAAAAACACTGGACTGATTTTTGCGTGTGGATGAACTTTTTCCTATTACCAGTGTCGCTCTCCATTAGGTCAAGGCACAACGACTTCAGAGGATACACGTAATTTATATCTCCAATGTCAAGGACGGGAAAACAACATTGTTGTTCAACTGACCAGCTACCATCAGCACACCGGATGTTTAAACAAGAGCGTTCTTATCCATTCGGCCACGCTGACCTCCGCGTTTTGATGCGAGTGTTGTCTACTTCCACTGTTCCAGAGATACGTGTGATAGTCCTTGTTAGACCACTGGTGATATATTTTGATGCGAGTGTTGTCTTCTTCCACTGTCTTAGATACGTGTGAAAGTCGTTGCTAGACCACTGGTGACATGTTTTGAAATGCAGGCTTACTTCTGTTGAGAAGCAGATTGAAAGACATTCGACAAATGAAATTGTTTAATGTAGTTGTTAATTAGCAAAAACGCCCAATGCCAATCTATGTTGGAAAGTCAATTATACGAAATACGTATACACAGGCTTGCTTGCACATACACGTTTGGGTTGATGGATGGTTGGCGGGTTGGCTAGCTGGCTGTTTGGAGATCTAGTTGGTTGGCTTGTTTATTTGTTGGTTTAGGTAGGTTGGTTGGTTGTTCGGTTGGTTGGTTGGTTGTTTGGTTGGCTGATTGGTTGGTTGGATGGATGATTGGCTGGCTGGCTAGTTTGCTGTTTCGAGATTTGGGTAGTTGACTGGTTAGTTGGTATGGGTTGGTTGGGTAGATGGCTGGGTGGTTAATTGTTTGGAGTTTTGGTTGGATTTCTGATTCGTTGAGTGGATGGCTGTTGGGTTGGTTGATTATTATGGCTATTTTGGCTAGATTAATGGTTAAGTTGGGTTAGGTTGTGTTGGTTGCTTGCCTGGTTGGAGGAGATGTTTAAGAGATTTGACTGGTTGGCTGACTGGTTGGTTGGGTGGATGGCTGTTTGGTTGTTATGACTGGGTTGACCGGTTGATGGATTGGGTTTGGTAGGGTTGTGTTGGTTGGTTTCTATTAGGTAAGACTTTTGCGAGAACCAAATGCTGACTGTGAATCTACAACCATGGTTAGACTGTGAAGACAGAACGTTAAACGACTTGTGGCCAGGCAAGAGCATTATGCATGAAGCCAAAGAAGATTAATAAACAACAAAGAACTGGTGTCGTGTGCCGCTACACGACAGCGGGATTTACTGAGGAAGGGATCCGAGCACTTATGGATTGAATGGTTCGATGTGTACTGAGAATGATCTGTCGACTAACTAACTGGCTGGTTGCTTCGTCGGTTGATTGACTGGTTGACTGATGCTTCCATTCTAGACTTGAGATATGCCCATAAATGCATTGTTGGCAAGTTAATGTAATGGAATGCCCACGCCTCAAATATTCACATGGGCGATTTGTAACCTCCTACTCTGACAGCAATTTTGGGCTGCCATGACAGCCGGTCTTCTCAGCACAGTGATGTGTGATGTAATTATCCAGTTCATTTGCTGGTCACGCTGTCGCCGGAATAAAGGTTAGCACATATGTGTATGTCACCATTCCTCTAGTACAAGGAGATTAAGAATTCACTATCAAATTCCTGTATACTATTCGTCCTCTACCAAGATAAGGCGGTTTCCACTTAACTTTCTTACGCTGATCGTGCTCTGCCAAAATAAGGGGGTTTCCTATCAAATTCTTATATGCTACTCGTCCTCTGCCAAGGTAAGGAGGTTTCCTATCAAATTCTTGCACGGTACCATTGCTCTACAGCTAGATAATATGACGTTTCCTATCAAATTATAACACGTTACACTCATTCTGTAGGTAAGGAACCTAAGACTGGTCTAGCAAACTGGTAGGGAATTTGCTAGATCCTAAAATTCTGCCCAAGATTCGTGGAGGAAATTGGAGGAAAGACGCTAGTCACAGGCGCCTGAACTTCAATTACTCCTCCCCACGCCGCTTAAAGGCTTAAGTGGAAGAAAAGTAACCAATAACAACAAATACAAACACAACACTCCATCTACCATGAGGACATCTAAGAGACGGGACTTTCCTGTCAAATGCAAAAGCGATGCCCTTCCTCTACCACTAGGCAATGCGATGTTACTATCACATTCTTGTGCACCACTCTTCTTCTGCTACAATGACATGGTAGTTTCCTTTCACATTCTTGTACGTCACCCGGCCTCTGAAACTAGACAATGGATGTTTATTATCACATTCTTGTGCACCATCCGGCCTCTACCACTAGACAATGGAAGTTTATTATCATATTCTTGTACGCCAACCGCCGTCTACCACTAGACAATGGACGTTTCCTATCATATTCTTGTACGCCAACCGCTCTCTACCACTAGACAATGAAAGTTTCCTATCATATTCTTGTACGCCACCCGCCCTCTACCACTAGACAATGGAAGTTTCCTATCATATTCTTGTACGCCACCCGCCCTCTTCCACTAGACAATGAAAGTTTCCTATCATATTCTTGTACGCCACCCGCCCTCTACCACTAGACAATGGAAGTTTCCTATCATATTCTTGTACGCCACCCGCCCTCTTCCACTAGACAATAGAAGTTTCCTATCATATTCTTGTACGCCACCCGCCCTCTACCACTAGACAATGGAAGTTTATTATCATATTCTTGTACGCCACCCGCCCTCTACCACTAGACAATGGAAGTTTATTATCATATTCTTGTACGCTACCCGTCCTCTACCACTAGACAATGGAAGTTTATTATCATATTCTTGTACGCTACCCGTCCTCTACCACTAGACAATGGAAGTTTCCTATCATATTCTTGTACGCCACCCGCCCTCTACCACTTGACAATGGAAGTTTATTATCATATTCTTGTACGTCACCCGCCCTCTTCCACTAGACAATGGAAGTTTCCTATCAAATTCTTGTACGCCACCCGCCCTCTACCACTAGACAATGGAAGTTTATTATCATATTCTTGTACGCCAACCGCCGTCTACCACTAGACAATGGACGTTTCCTATCATATTCTTGTACGCCACCCGCCCTCTTCCTACTAGACAATGGAAGTTTCCTATCATATTCTTGTACGTC